>KZ063256.1:2481-19529 GCA_002091835.1 Anopheles maculatus
GCAGGAATCGATCGGAAACCAAGAATTGCTTAAAAACTTCACCGTGTGTCTCAAAAGAAAGGCGTTTTTATTGAACGCCAAACTGAATATAGATTGATCTCATCTTATCTCATTAGATGGGCAGAAAGTAATTTGCGAGTTTGCTGGAGTAATTCAATTCCTTCCGCGCCGAGGTGCCGATAAGCCTGAAAGCAATTTTATATTCTCACTCGCGATAAACACATGCAAACCGTCTCCATCGAACTGAAGGCTTCCGGTTCGTACACGACAAAGGGAAAAGCGTCCAGGAAGAAATTTCCATTAGGAAGCAAACCGATCGAGATTTATTGATCGGAACGAAGTGGCTGTTTTATTACGCTGCGTGTGTGACCCAGTTACGGAACTGGATTAGCAGGCGTCCTGCCAGTAGCGGCAGAGCGTACTACGGCGAATCTCACTTTTAATCGTACGGGCGCGGAAAATCTGAAGGAATGGTTTTTATCGCGATGAGCCACTTAACGAGTCTAGGTACTCTCCCACCAAATTTTCCTCACTTTCTGTTCTTTTTTTCTCGCTCTGTCTCGTCCCGTAATCGTTTGTCTTATTTATTACGGTTCGAAGATATTTGCTGTAACGTTCGTTTTTGCTGTGTGTTTGTGTGCCACCAGCCAGTGGATGCGAAATATGATGGTTCTAGTTGATGCGAACGAACGATAGCCCGACGCGCTCCGTTTATGGGCCCGCGGCTCGGTCCGGCTTGATTGGGTTCGATCGTTAATCCATTAAAAGGAATAAGCTGCAGAAGATAAATCGATTACATTGCACTTAATAGCAATCGGAATCGTGTCCGATTGGTGTCTGCTGATGGACGGCGATTATAGCCTCCGTTCTGTTTCTCATATTAATACTTTTTTTCGCAAAGAAATCAGTGAAGAACAAGCAACACTAAGCAGCTGCAAGTGGCAAGCAAGCTTGCGACTAATTGGTAGAAGATATGAAAACACTTTTCGCAGTCCGTTCGCCACCGATATCCGACGAGCGTTGGAGAGTGATATATCTTTCCATTTCTAATCAAATAAATTATCCAGAAATTATTCTCCTAGTCCCTTCCCTTACCCGCTGGACGAAGCCCGAGATCGTTGGCACAGTGTTTGGAACAATAATATTTTGTTTGCTTTCATTGCTCGGCAAATGTTTGGTGTGACTTCGGTGAGAAAATACCACCGTCGTCGTTGTCGTCCATCCATTCGACACAAAGCCAAAGTGCATCAAAGGAAACCGACTCGCCAAACCCACACGGGCACACACTCCATGCTCCGCCTTTGGTTGGGTACTGTCGTGTGGTTGTGGTTATTTGGTGTGATTCACACATACGTCTCCATTGGCTCCCGGCACTAGGTCATCACCGGTCCATTAAGCGGTGCCAACAGGGAAGTCGGTATCGTGTGTCCGACCGACCGGCGTCGTTCGTCGATTGGTAAGGTAATAGACCGACACCTTCCACCAGCTTTCCGGCTTGTCCTCGGTTTTGGAACCGCACGTTATTGGCAATTTCCCACCTTTTCACCATCCATTTACTCGCTCGTACGGTAGCGCTGGAAACGATCGGTGCTGAAATGGCTTAGCTGTCATAAGTTTTGAAACGCGATCTCGCCTCCACCGATACAGTGGAGTTGAAGGGCAGGCGAAAGGGAAAACCGAAGTCCGCCGGACACAGTGTGGAGCGATGAAAGACAGCCGAAGTCCGTAGCTTTCGTCCGTAGTTCGCGCGTCAAATCGAATGTAGCGGGCGAGGCGAAATTTATTGAAGCGTGATTGTTGTGCATTCGAATGGATCGACAGACAAAAACCAACAACTAACCGGCTGGGGATTTGTCTGTTGGGATGGGATTTTTCCGCTGCCAAATGGTCAAGTGTCTGGAGGTACGGTTCACGGAAGAAAAATGCTTCCCGTAGCAGAACTAGGGGTCGTCTGACAGGGTTTGATTGGAGCTTAAACGAATCTTTGAAACTTTGCCACGGTGTAGTCGTCTGCAGTGCTGTAAATTATTGATCACCAGACCTCAATGCCACCAGGCTATTCCTACTTCACTTATGCAGCGGTGCAAACAATCGCTTCTCAATCTTGCAATGTTCTCCGTCCACAGCAAAGTGCTCGAAATTAACCGCCCGACCGTGTGCCCCACCGATCGAAAGGCATTAAATCATGTCTACGCCCTCGGCGATACGCAGCAGTGTCACGTGGCTTTGCTTTGTGGAAGATGCACTTGATGCATTCAGCTGCCACCGATACCGATTGCATCGTGGAGCGCATCGGGCATGATGGGATTGCGAACATTTTCCGTTCCATTTACATTTCAGATTGATTCGCCTGTTTGCCATCTATAGAAAGGATTTTTGTGTTGCCTTTTCTGCTGCCGTTCGGCCGACCGTCTTACAGTCCCAGTTCCGCGTTGATGCCACTTGAGATTCTGAAACGCTGGAGGGGAAGGAAAACGGAGCTTGTTTTGCCATTGCAGTCAGCCAATCAGCATACACTTAAGCTTGTCTTAATACCCATTTTCTAGGGCTTGGCCAACAAACGTTTGCATACTGGGTGGCACAAGTCCTTTTGTGCATCTTGTTTTCCCCCCTGTTTCTCGGCTCCCACCGGACTGAAGCCGGTTGACCACCGTCTGATGCATCAACACTGCATCAGCGTGCAGCGACGAGTGAAGTGCAATCAAATTGGATTAATCCGTTCGCCGGTCGGTCGGCAAACGAGTTTGCCACGTTTTATACTCCCGCATTTAACAACCATCCAATTTTAAAGCTCGTTTATTTTATTTTTTTCGGTGGCCACCGACCGGCGCATATTTAGTTGTGTGATGAAAGCGTTGGATGCAGGCAGGTTGGTTGTGGAATGTTGATGGTTTATCGCGTGGCACACATTTCATGTGTATTATTTTTGTCTGCAGTCTCCCGACGCGTTAACGTAGGTACGGTGGCGTACCCGTTGATCATTCGCTTTTTGCTTTGCGGGAGGTTTGTTTGTTTTTTATTTCGCTTTTCCATTTTGCAAAGTGACATCTAGCGAAAGGAATGGCCTTCCATTAAGCGAAAATTTATAGTCAAGCTTCCCGAGAATGGGCGCTTGCAATTCTTATTGTCCAGTGCTACCTTGCCTCGTTCGAGCTGCTGTTGGATGTTTTTTCAACGGGTAGACAAATGTAAATGCAGAGACTGCTTGACCAAATGTACAGCCTAGTTATCTTAGCTGTCTTCCGGAAAGATGAGTGTTTTTCTTTCTTGTATCTCTTTCCTTCCCGTGGTAGCATTTTGTCAACCATGAAAATGGTGCAAGATAAAATTTATTGTTGTTTAAAATGAGGCTGCTGTTAAATTTGCTCGATAAAGTAGAAACACTTTTGGGGAATGTTACATGACAAAGGTAAGAGCGATTCAAATAGAAAGGCTAACTTATATTTGCTATAAAAATTGTGTGATTTTTTGGTGACATTCTTTTGCTTAAAAAGCATGCTTAGCAACATAAAAATAAACGCTCAACACACGATTCCCTAACCTATGACAATAAATAGGTACCACATTAGAGCACGTACTTTTCCACGAAGCAACTATTAAACATCGTGATACGATGGGGCTGAAACGAAACAGCATCGAGCACGGTTGCTACCGCTTACTCCCAGTGGACCACACAAGAGATTTCGAAATTGCTACAGCTTCGGCGAACCACGTGAGAAAATTCAATATGAATCATCATAATTCATGTTTATTATTTGACGTCGCTTTATGATGTCGTTGCGTGGCGATAAACTGTGGTTTCCTGCTCCAGGCAAGGGTCCCCAGCATGATAGCGCCGTTTCATATGAACTGGTCCTCGGTACGGATGTGGGTACGGAAGATTTCGGGGCTCGTCGATGGAAGCTGTGCCGAACAAGGCGTGTAGTGCTGGGCTCCGTTGACCCATCAGGATGAACGGTAATTGTGCGGAGATTAGGGAATTCTCATCACCTTACGAGACACGTGTCCCCGAAGGGTGAACTGTCTGCGGGATACATGTAGGTCCTGTGCGGTGTGACAGCTGTCATAAAAACTTCCGACATTGTTCGGTGGAAATGGCGTACGATTGGCGAATGGAAATAGTGCCGGAATTCGATACGATCTGGAGGAAGTTGAGCCAATTCTCTAGACATCGAATGGAAACCTATCAGTGTCCCATATCTGGGTTTGTGGTGCGATTGCATGCTGCAGGAAAAATAGGATGAGCATAAATATTTAGTGAGAATGAGACCGTTCGATGATTTGTAAGTGATACGGTTATTGCTTTGTGCTTTTGGTTGAAGTGATTAAAGTTTGTAACTTTACTTTTGATCGTTAAACCATGAATAATTAAGTATGAAAATGAGAACAAGTAAGATATAGAAATTATCGTTAAATTGTTGTGAGGTGAAACAGAAAACAATGTATACTACGAACTGCCGTGAAGAAGCATTTCCTGCAGTGGATGAGATTACATAAACTCAACATATCATTATCTAGATGCTTACACACAACAATTGCTGTCATGCGTGTGGAACTTGTCAGACGGTTTCATTACCACATATCAGCGAACAGTACGGCAGCGCAGTGGTTGAAACATGGCTTCTCGGTGGAAGTGAAAGATGTAATGCAGATTTGCTGCACAAGAATGAAGTTTGCCATAAAATTATTGAAAAACACAAAACGTTGTCATTCATCGCGTGAAAGCCACAACCTACATTCGTGGCATGCGGTGTGCTTTTCTTTCTCTCACTCTCATATTTCTGGCACACTGCCAACCGTTTCGACCCTAAACAGTTGTCCCACTGTTGGAGACGGGTGCAACAAACGTGAAGAAATCGAGAAGAATGGCAGCAACAACCAGCATCAGCACCGGCAGCAAATCATTCGTAATTCATTCATACGAACAGTTCGCACTCATTCGCTATTTCATCGCTGTGCAGATGTAACGTGCTTGATGGAGGCGCCTGGTACCGATGGAGACGCCTTGTCGTTGGTGACGGGTTGGTTGCGAACGGGGGCGGGGGAGGGATGAACGAGACGGCAGGAATGGTACTCTGATTAAAGTAACCACAAGAAGAATTGTCATCTTGGCACGACAAATTCGGAGTGCACGCGTAGCATGTGTCATTCTTGGAAGCGAATTTCATTTGCCTTAGTGCCACGACGTGTGTTTAACGTACAACACCATGTGCTGGGGTGTTGCATTTTGACCTCACGTGGGGGAGTGAAAAAGAAGTGAAGTGGGTGGGCGGTGGTGGAAAAGAATGAACACGTTCTCCACCATCCGAGCTAGTCACAAAGTCTCGAACTGGTAAGTGCAATGTGCAGCGTCGGCAAGCTGCACCAAACATTCATCGTCGCCTCGAAGCAGCTGACAATTTAATTTGATTTAAACCCTCCCCACGGGTGGACGGACCAAGATCACAGTGGTCGTACCGGCTGGCGCCGGTAAACACACGTATTTGCGTTCCGAGAATCGTGCGGCTAGCTTCAGAAAAGTGCGTAGGCATGGCAGGCGTTAATCTCGCGCCAACCTTTATGAATAACCAGCGACAAATATTCGGTTGTGACCCAAAACAGCCGGGCGGCCTGGAACCTGGTCCATGTTTAAATGCAACACGTCGTTGTGGCCTCGATGGTCTCGGTAGTGGTAGCTCCTGGCATGTATCATGCCCAGTCACAGTCGCCATTCCTACACCGTGTGTTGTCTGTCCACAAGGCTAGGGCTGGCGAGGAGTGTGTTGGAAAAATTGTTCCTCAGCTGTCCATGACAACCGAAATGAGGTAGATTAGTCGGTTTCAATGCCAGCAACACTGTAGAGATTTGTGTGCAATGCCGTACTGCTGCTGAGTCCTAGTGCAGTCAAGATCCTTTCCTGTGAGTGACAGATACGTCTACTTCCTGTTCCAACGGATGCAAGATGAGCGTCAAAAGCAAAATATTTACTAATTTCAGAAGTGAAACTTCTACAGCACCACCGTACAGCAAAGTGTACTTAAAGTACAGAGTGTTTCCGGAGACTAGAAGGCAAACACTGCGCCCGAATAGCGGAAGCGATAAAGGACAAGTAAAAAGTTCACTTGTTGATTACTTTCCGTAATGTTCGAGTGTCAAAAGTTGAGCGGCTTCATTATGTAAAAGTAACCAATTTCAAGCCTTTGTTAAGCTTATTGCGATTACAACCGAGAAATTAAGTTCATTTCCACAAATGCCATTAGCATTCTTGGGCACTTGGGCACGTTGGAAGCTTCAAAAAGAAAAGAAAGTACAAAACGTAACGACGAAGGCAGGATAAACACTCGGGCAAATCAATGGCAGATAGTGTTGGTTTGAGAGTGAAGCAGCAAAGTAAGAAACAGAGAAACAAAAACACAGGAAGGATGTGAGCAAAATATCAACGCGAGCAACATCCGCATAGAGCGAAAGGAGTCTAATTAACATTTCATCAACGTCAGCAGTGTGCGGCTGTTTGAGCAAAGTCAAACATGTTGCTGAAGTTGAGAGCTAATTGAGAAACAAATGGAAATGATTTTCGAGAGGGATCCAATACAGCGAAACTGCGAAACTTTTTGTGCTCAATGTTGGCAAATTGCTTAAATTTTTCCTTTTTTTGACATGGACGTCATCACTGAAGAAGTGAAGGCAACTTCAAAATATGTCTGAAGCTGTATACAAAAGAAAAAAACTTTGGGCAAACGTCTAAGTAATGTTGTAAGGCCTAGAATTGCCGAACTCAAAGAGTCCAGGAAGGAAGCACTCCAATAAGTCTGACATGCATAATACTTCGCTCGAACGATTGTTTTCTTGGTATTGTTTATCTTTAAAGTGAATACAATTTGTTGGAGTGGGCTGTAAGCCAATGCACCAACCATTAGGGCAGTATAAATGCACTGGAATGCAGAGTGTGGTGTCGTTGAGCGTGGTAAATATGTGTCGGAATGTACAAACAATTCCAATCCAACGCTGCTGGTAGCAAAGTGCTGCAGAAAATGCGATTCTTAGGCCATTTTCTTGAAGCGATTTAATTTCTGGCAACCGTTTCGCGTTCAAATGCACGGCAGTGACAAGGGCCGATCCCGCTGATGGGGTGTAAGATTTCTTGCGAATGTTAAATCTTCCGTTAAGCGCTAATGAATTACTTCAACAAGTACGCGAGTGCACGCGTTCGAAGCACGCACACCGAACAGGGCCGCCCATCAATGTAGCTACTTTCTTGGCGTTTGGCAAAGGTGTCATTCGAGCTGCCCACGGGCCGCAGGGCTTTCGTAAGCGGTGTCGGTGTTGATGGAAGCTCCTCCGGCCACAAACACAAATAAAACCCCGCCTCAGTCGTGGTCGTGCGGGATGGGTCGCCTTGTCGTCGTATTAAGGCGGTGTTAATGGACTGTTTTTTGTTTTTAATTAAGCTAACGATGAGTCCGAAAAATGGTGCTGCCAACCGGCTGAGGCGGGACTGAGAGAGCTAGGAAAAAGCTTTGCCATTTTCCAGCTTGACTGTTTGCCATTTCTGGGAATCGTAATCATTTAGCTTAGGGTCTCGAAAAAAGACGTCTTAGTTGAAGGAGGAATCATGGATTGGAATACATTTCGCAATATTGCGGCTTTGGGAAGAGATGTGTTTATTTTGTTAGAGTTTTAGAGAGAAAAGACGTCCCAAATGTTGATCAGTGTGAGATACAGTGGCAGGAAACGATCGTATCGTTCTCGGAAAAAAAAACCTTGAACCTAATCGATTGATGCTTTCTCTAAAGACGCTGGTGGTGCCTACGTGCTGGAACGGTTGCCATGTGAATGCCAGCTTTTATGGTTTTGTAAATAGTTAAATGATATTTTCCAATCCACCAAACACGAAACCATGGCCAGTATTTGAATCCTAGCCACTGTTCCCCATCACCATCATCCCCAGCGTTCCCTTACCGTCGATCGTATTAAAAAGAGATTCTAAATCGCTTCGATGGCCAAACGGACCTTACCGCAAGTGTGCAGTGTGTGTGTGCGTGTGTGTTTACATTGGAAGCGGGCCGGGCGTGAAGCGAGTTTCAATCGCCAGCCACTCACTCACTCACTTTGGAGCACTTTTTGTAAGCAAATGTAAACGTTCCCGGGGCGTTCTGCGTACGTGTCTGGTTTTCTGGATTATCAAACAAACGGAAAAGATGCCTCGGTTCCCGAAATAACTGGCGGTTCGATTTTATCCGATGATCATCTATTTTTGAGCTGATGATCTCAAATACTTTTCTGGCAATTTCGAATCGATCGAAGGCAATCGATAGAATCGAATCGAGCGGCAAATGGGAAGGCAGATGTATTTCGTTGTCCGGTTTTCATGTTTTCGCACTTACCACTCTAAATTGAAGCTTCCATCGGTGATACTTCTTTTAGCAGGTTCTTCCTCGACATTTCCTTCCGGAGTAACATAAGAATCCTCGTCCCTTGTCTTTTTCGTAGGTTCTCTTATGCCCGCTAGTTGACCATAATCTGGCAAACTTTGAGCAGCGAGCAGAAAGTTTAAATTTTTCACTTTTCCCACCCATCCACTGTCACAACTCCATTCGTCCGTCTTCATCGCTGTGTGGATCGATTTTTTCGCAGCACGCTTGTAATGTTTATCCCTGCAGATAAAATGTTCCACCGGCAAACTTTTGACACTTTCTGGTTTCTCTTTTGAACTCCCGTGATGTCCTTACATGTGTCACGCTTATTGAATGTAGCATATTCTTTGGAGAGAACTTTGCACCGCACGCAACTTTTATTTGTAGGAAATGGTCAACGCAACGCTGCCGAACGCCGATGCGACAAAGGTATGGGGAAGTATTGTGAATGGAAGTTAGCGCAAGACTAACTTTGGACTCTCTGTTGGAAAGTATTTTCACAGGCACTGGTGCTCTGCACGAGAGTTACTAAACAAAAGAATGTACGAAAAACCTAACTGTTGAATATTTTATCACACGCCAAAAACACGGACTGAACACACGCAGATCCCGGTCGGTTCGGAGATCGCAAATACCCGGAGCATTCCCGGAAACTCGGATCACCCGAGCAACCACAGCTCCCGGTGACGCTGTGCAACGAACTGAACGCACTCGCTACCGACGGAAAGGCAAGGAAAATGTTTCTTCCGATTTTTCCGATCGAACGTCTTTTCTCCAACAAGATGCTACCCGCGTCAGGGTGACTCCAATGTGGCCGGAGCAGGCACAGGAGTACGGATGCAGGTGTTTGCTCGATAGGAGGATGGGGGAGGGTCTTCTGAGCACGAGTCTGTGCGTGTGTGTGTGTACGTGCGCGATGAATGTGCGCACAGAGACGAATGGTCACAA
Organism: Anopheles maculatus; assembly: GCA_002091835.1. Taxonomy (NCBI): domain Eukaryota; kingdom Metazoa; phylum Arthropoda; class Insecta; order Diptera; family Culicidae; genus Anopheles; species Anopheles maculatus. The sequence continues at coordinate 11,824 of KZ063256.1, forward strand.
TGTACCCTCGCGCTAGTTCAACAGCATCGTGAGTCGCGTGCGCGCGCGCGCGCGTTCTTTCGGCGTATTAATTATAAACCATCGACACACTAACACTTGTCTTCACCCACTATTTTCCAAGCGTGTACGGGAGCATCTGCCCGCGGATGCCGACCGGCTTTTGCTTGGAGCGAGTGCGACGCCCTACATGCGGCTGCCACGCGGCCGCAGATCACTTCCGCGGAGAAAGATAGACAGATGGTTCTAAGCGAAACACGGCCGAGAGAAGAACATGGTTATGGCAAGAGCGAGAGATCTGGCCACGGCTCGGGACAGCGTTATTGGAAAACAATCAAGTGTCCGGTGGAGAAATGTTGCTTTTTCAAGTTTTGTCCTTTAGATCGATGCACTTCTTGTCGTGGTATCGTGTATCAACCGGTCGAAATGGAAATGCGAATCGATGTGGGGACACTGTGGGGACATTCGTTTGAAGCGTCTGTGAAGTTGATGACTTTGCCGCACCGAACGCTATTTGCTCCATTGTTTGTCGGTGCAGTACAAACGGTTGTTGATGCAAGTTTTATTACTTTCGCTTCCTGTAGAAGCGTTGTTTCAACAGCAGCAGACATTCTTCTTTGAAGTTAGTTTTTTACGATAATGCGGCTCTGATAAACATCCAGATGGACTGATGCCTTTTTGGGGTTCGCACGACATCCTTTATTTTGTCAGTGCCCTTTTCCTGTTTGTGTTGTACCAAGACAGAAACTTCAAAGCGGATCCATCGGGGTCTCGTGTTGAGGTTAGGATTTTTCTACGAACGATCGTCTTCTTGCATGAGGAAACAGTATTAATTGGAAGAAAACTAACATTTTTTTTTGTCGCTTCTAAACGCCCCCGTGTATATTATTCTACCCTCCTAAACGAAGGTGTACTTGAACGTGTCCGCAATCTGTCAACACACCGTCCATTTCCAACAGACGGTTGTAGTTTTAATCCCCCGTGCGTTTTGTCCCATTTCCTGCGCGGATCATAATTTGTATTATGCTTCTGGCATCCCGGGGCTGGTGATTCTATCGCTGCTGCTACCGTGGGGCATTTATGACATGGCAAAAGACATGTAATGGTCGTCTATATCCACCTCTTCGGTGCGGCAAAGGTTTCGGGCCACCCGGTAGAGCGCGTATGCTGGCGTGTTGTCCCGGCTATACCGCGGTTCATCATCAACATGGTTTGCCGAATTGTGTCAGGCAGTTCAATAAATTGTCCACCGTTTTCCCTCCGGCCCCTTCGGCGATTCGTCCGTCCCAGGTGCATGGAACGGAGGACTCTAAATAAAGCTAAATAATCTTCCCTGCTCTCGGTGTGGGTGTATGCGAACGAAGCGCCGCTACCCGTGTGGCGATCTGTTGACAGATGATTCTCGAACGTTTCATCGCCGGTGACAGTCAGTTGAAGCATCAGAAAGGCAGCAAATAGAAGCGAAAGCCTCAGACTGCTCACACTTTCAGACAAAGAAAGCGGTTTTGCAAATTGCGAATAAAACGCGCAAAAAATCGACCCGGACAGCGCAACCACTCCCAGCCAATGGGCGGACCACACCTGGGTGCATGGGCCTCGTGTGTTGCCCTCGAGAATTGCTGGAATGCTGTACCGTGTTTGCTGATTCATGTCACGTTCGCGGGCGTTTGCGTTGGTGCCACTTGTTGTTGGTGAAGTAATGATTTCGGAACTGCTCTTTTAAGGATTTTCCACCAGGGATAGGTTTCTGCAGGAAAAAATCAAACGAAAGTGATGGATTGAAAATTGGAGATTGTACAACCGGTGCCCTTGTAAGGTGGTGCTACATAATCTTTCTCTCGGCCTCACGCACGATCGACCCGAACACCCACTGACGCATCCGCCCTGTGTGAGGTCCGACTGGCTGGGTGCGGCAAGATTTGTGAAATGTTCTGAAAGCGATATAAAAGTGAATAATTTATCGTCTAATTTGAGTTTAGGCATGTTTAAATTTAAACACACTCAACTCTATCGACCCATTACGGACGGTCGAGCGCCAGGGTTAGGGTGTGTCCTGGTGGTCCGATAGAAACAAGGCACCGGGCAACAGATCGCGCAGATATGCTGACGTCAAAGGCGAACGATCAGGAAATGGGTTTGGCCAAAAATCTGCCTCCTTTTTCCTCGATCGTAAGTGTTTGTCATCCAACAGTGCTTGACTCGATGCACTCAGCATTACGTTGTTCGTTAAGGTATTTCTGATTCATACACGCCTCACACGAAGCAAATCACACCGTGCTGACGTACATCCTGTCCGTGTCAGCGTAAGGATAGCAATTGGCAACAATTGCACCCGGTCGGTTGTCGGATCACATTCCTAGCGACTGAGTAGACTACACAATCCTGGTCCCGGATTGCTTCATCGCGAAAGAATGCGTTGAGTAACTAGCGTCGAATCGAAGAAACAAAGCACCAACTGTGCGATTCACATGCGATATACAGACATCGATACAAGGGCGAGAAAATCAAAACCAAGCGATGTCGAAAACTCGGCCGATCGAAAAACAATTTACGACAGTAAAACATGACATATCGTGTCGTGAAAATCGGGTGCGTGAAATCGTTCGTTTATTCATAAATATTTTATTGACCATCGTGCACCCGGAGGCATGTTGATATTTGTTGCTGTGGACGGTACACAGCAGCAGCTCCAGCAGATGAATTTATGAACATTGAATCCACATAACACACACACACACACGCATACATCCACCCACTCTCAGGGGCCATCACGGGCGTCGTAAAATTTGGGTTTAAAATTATTTTCGCAATTATTACAGGCGCTTTCGGATGATCTTTACGCTCGGGTCAACCAATAAACACTTCATTACGATTTTCACTAACTAACCGTTCGGCCAGTATGCATGCGTGGCTACGTGTGAGTGTGTGTGTTGAGATGTGTTTGAGGTCCAGTCCAGGACGTGTGTCTGGAAATTCGATTCCACTCGAGGTACGCAGGATGGGACGCAGGGGCACAGCACTCCAGCAGGAGCATTTTCGTAAGAGGGTTGTTGAGGTTTGTTTTTCTTATCGATTTTCAGAGCACTCGATGGTCAATAAAACCAACAATTTCATTGCGTTCGAACGGGTTTTTCGGAAGCGCGTTTGGCAGCAGCAGCACAAAGGAAAAAAGTGGCCTTTTGTGAGTTTGAAGCCAGAGCTCACTAACCGGAAAATGTGTATCGGGAATGTTCCGGACCTGACGTTCGCTCGTAAAACTCGGTGAACGCTCGGTTTGTAGTAGGGGAAAATCGGAACATTTGGGCAAATATTATTACAACTTTCTTTTAGCCTGCCTTATTATCCGAAAAGCCTGATTCGCTCGATAAGGAACGAAGTGGAAAGCAAAATGAAGAATCAGCAGCTTACATAAGATGCCTGACGTTTAATTAGTGAGTCAATGGACATCCTTTAAAACTGCATTTCAAGCGATTTGGAAGTTTGTGAATATTGAACTTGTATCTAATGGAAGTACAGGGACGCTAGATAAATTCTTTGATCAATAGCTCACTACGAGTGAGGTTTCTGGTAATGCGAGCTGATGTTTGTATATATCTTGGTGCGTGCTTTAGAGTTTCTGTTGTCCAAGAGCCTGTATAGTGTTTAATGGCGTACGAGTAACAATCCGAACTCCACATCATCGAAGATCGCAACAGATTGCTTGCAGTGAATCGCTTTCTGCCTGCTCACATCATGGCCCCGCAAACACACGATCGTTCGATTGCAATATTGCGGCAGTTCGAGCAGTCGATTGTTTATACAACAATTGAGTGAAATCTTGGCGGATGATGATGTTGCCTCTGGACGGGGTTTCGCTGGCTGGAAGCGGTCGCTCTATCCCACTATTCGAACGCGCCACTAATTGCCGCCCGGTAAAAGGCAGAATTCTTTGGCCGAGCGAAGGATTTCTCCGCAACACGGTCCAGAAGAGTGTTGCGATTGTAATTTCGTTCGATTATTTATGTGAATTGTATTATTCGGAACGATTTGTTTACATCGTTGTTTGGCAGCCGGTTTTCGAGTTTTCCTTGTCGTTTCTTCGTATTGCTTCGTGTTGCTTGTTGCGGGTGCCCCCGGTGCCTGTTGGTGTTGGATTACGGACCTCGCCTTTTCGGACAACCGGGACCCGTTATGATTCTCACCTTATCCTGCCGCGCTCGTGTCCGCGTATGCCGGTAGTGATGGCGTTGTTTATTTGTTTACAAAACCATTCCATCTCAAATCGCGGCCAGGACGGATGGCTGGCGAGCTGGATGAGTTTTCCCGGGTTCTCGCGTTTGTTTCTGTCTGGTTCGGGAATCTGGGCCCGGTCACTGGGAATGTGTGTGTTATTATTTTTTGGACGTTCTCAGATCAACCGCTGCCGCTTATTTTACATTTCAACACCCATCAAAATACCGTATAGGTACGCCGGTTTGTTGAAAGATTGGAAACGAATGGCTCGGATCGATTCGATTCAAGTTTGCTTGGCAACAAAGTTCGTATTGTGTTTCGAAGACATTTTGAGAAAGAAAAAATGTTTCAAATTGTGCATTTCTATGCAAACTATAGTAGAAAGACTAGGTTTTCCCTCAAGAGACTTGAAGACAACATTGTGATGTTCACAATGAAGCGATAAAGTTTGTTAAAACTATAATATTTCTAACCAAATTTGCCCTTTAAGAGATGAAGTCTCAGCCAAAATCAGCACAATTGTATTCTTTCTTTTCAATGTCTTGATCCACCTGTTGCAAGCACAAGTCTCCATGTCTTGCGTTTTAATCTTAACGACTCTCGCTGATGACACGATGAAACATAATCGGAGCGAATGTAAATCTGGCGGTAATTATATTTGCAAAAGTAGAAAAAAAGAAAGGATGCGCATTTTTTTAACACTTCCCATCCAAGAAATCGCTAGGCCGAGTGCGAGAGGCTAAGAGGACATGACGGATGGTGCATAAAAATGCACTACGCAGTGCATTACGGCGATCTGTGGTACAAGCGGACACTGACACTTTTCACCATCCTCTTGCCAAAGCGGAACCACCCCTTCGTCGCGCCCTCCGCAAACACCGATCCGCAAGCAAAACAACACACTCAGTCAGAGAGGCAGAATCTTAAGCGAAATCTTGTATTGCGCAATGAGCATAGTGATTTCGTGAACGGAACGAAAACGGGAGGCGTGTGGAAGGGTGGGAGCGAACGGAAGATCAGGTTGATGGCCGTTTTTCATAAATCCATAAACCGGCTCGGTCCCGGACGCGCTTCTCGGACGAGAGGGAAAGCGATCAAGCGAATAACAGCAGCGGCCTCAACCGCATCACCCCAAGGGGCATACGGATTTTCCCGGCCGTCGAAGGGAAACTTAACGCATCCGATCCGAGTGAAGCTGAGTGAGAGAGCGAGCAAGTGTACGCGAGATCGTGCCGTTGATCCCCCTAGCACGGTAGGCTTCTCTGGGCACGTCCGACTGGCAAGCGGTCCCGATGGCGGATACGTCATAATATAAATATAAGGTTCTATTTTAAGAAAGCGATTTAATAAAACGAATTTTAAACCGGCAGTTGCTATGTGTGTGCAGCTTCGTACACACTCCACTGGTTTGCTGGTTTGCGTTTGTTGCGAAGATGGGCAGCGGGTTTGAATCTAAATCATATGCTGGATGAGTGTGTATGGTTTGCGATTTTTCTGTTTTCGCAACTTGCAGATACAAATGGATAGAGAACTGAAGAAGCGCAGGGGTTCGATTGCGTATTGGATACACATTTATCAGGGTTTTGTTCATAGGTTGTATGGAAGTACTTGCAATTGGAAAGAAACGTATTGCTACCGTATAGCCATGCGTCTAAGCATCTCCACTCAACCATTTATTGTAGTTGATAGCATGTCTTTTAAGGATTGCCAAAATATTCGAAGAAGTGCAGTTGAGCAAAATACGGTGGAAAAAGTGAGGCTTTTCCTGATGATCGACTGCAACTAGAGAGGCGTAACATCTAAAAGAAGACGTTTTCTTGGAGTTGGTGAGCACATTGGCGGTTGAAAAATATCACTACTGACTTTTAAAGCGAATATTAAGTCCTTTCCGTGGCATCATTCTGTACCCAAGACAACATAGCAACTTATCGCTTATTAATGGCAAGTTGTTTAAAGGTGTCAAGTTATTCTGTAGAATCTCTTAGGACCGCAAGGCTAAATTTTTATAATTATCTTTTTTTTTATAAATACAGAGGGATTCTTAATTCTCCAACTTTTGATCAATATTCTTCATAAATTTTAGATGCTTTCATTCGGAGCAAATGCAGAGAAAATTCGCAGTGAAAAAAATCATTTAAAAACAAAAACAAGATCGCAAAATCGCAAATATGTTGGATCAAAACTCAATCACGGCACATCGGGCGTGTGAAGTGAAGTAAATACAACAAGACCCAGGTTTTGCAGACGTATTTGTACCAATATGATCACAGCGGAAGTCATGCTAAGGTTGCGCCACCTTCGATAGCTAGGATTTATCGAACCCGCTGGAAGAGTTTGTAAGCGTGAGCAAAGTTAGTCCAAACAAGTGCAAAGTGCTTGTTTCGGATGCGAAATGATTGCTAGTATTTGCTGCGCTACCACTCCACAACAAATCTCACAGCTGGTGTTTATTCATCGGCGGGTCAACCCCGTAGCGGATGCGGTTATGATGGAAAAAAACTGCAAAAATTAACTTTTAACTAGCTCGTATCAGTTCGTTTGCCGAACAGTGCAGACGAAGTTTTTATTTACATTTCTTTCTTTCTGTATCTGTAGCCGTGATCGAGCGCTCAAGGACGAAATGTTTGTAGCTGTCGCTTTTTTGTGTTGGCGGTTAGTCGGTTAGTTTTGTAGTTGTAGTTTTGGAGCAGTGAGTAAAGCACGAGTGCTTGCAGCGCCATGATGTACATTTACGTTACTTTTTTCCAATTTCTGCCACACCGCCAAAGGATGGGGCTTTTAGACACGTGCACACAATGCGCAGCGGTTGAAGTATTCGCATGAGCAGCAACGTGTGGTTTGTATTGCACAAGTTGTTCCGAGCCCGCAGCAGAACGGTACGGAATAAAATGCAATCGTTTCCTTTCTACATCAAACCCGGGGAAAGACATGCAATCGACGTGTTTTTATGTTGATGCGTGGTACAGGAAAGCGCGGTTTGCCTGAAATAACACTCACTTAGGTAAATATAAATATTTCTCTCTTACTGTAAATATGCAAACATTATGCTGCTACACGGCATGCGCCGTCTGATGGGTAGCTTCGCAAAGATTGAGCCGAAAACCTTTCAGTGTTCTGTCTTCGATTAGGAGTGTTAATGGAGATCATGCCTTGGATGTAAACTCTCGCCAGCCATCGTGCCGATCCCGTTTTAATAACGGTTTGGTTGCATTTCACTTCCTTTCGATAATGTGACTGCACGGCACCAGTCATCGATACGGACAGAGTGGGACTCACAAATCGTTCTGCTCTGCTTCTCGACGCCATTTCCTTCTTTCAATTTCGGAACTATTGGTTGCTTCCTGATCTGTCCCGCAACAAACTCGCTTATGAACCACCGGAGGGGAAAAAATAAATAAATAATCTTCATCTTCAGAGAGTTTTCATCATTTCAGAAATAGAAAATATTTCCCAACGATAAACATTGTCTCGGAGGGAGGAGATTTAAGGGTGAAGAG
>KZ063256.1:27245-58317 GCA_002091835.1 Anopheles maculatus
AATTCGCAGTGAAAAAAATCATTTAAAAACAAAAACAAGATCGCAAAATCGCAAATATGTTGGATCAAAACTCAATCACGGCACATCGGGCGTGTGAAGTGAAGTAAATACAACAAGACCCAGGTTTTGCAGACGTATTTGTACCAATATGATCACAGCGGAAGTCATGCTAAGGTTGCGCCACCTTCGATAGCTAGGATTTATCGAACCCGCTGGAAGAGTTTGTAAGCGTGAGCAAAGTTAGTCCAAACAAGTGCAAAGTGCTTGTTTCGGATGCGAAATGATTGCTAGTATTTGCTGCGCTACTACTCCACAACAAATCTCACAGCTGGTGTTTATTCATCGGCGGGTCAACCCCGTAGCGGATGCGGTTATGATGGAAAAAAACTGCAAAAATTAACTTTTAACTAGCTCGTATCAGTTCGTTTGCCGAACAGTGCAGACGAAGTTTTTATTTACATTTCTTTCTTTCTGTATCTGTAGCCGTGATCGAGCGCTCAAGGACGAAATGTTTGTAGCTGTCGCTTTTTTGTGTTGGCGGTTAGTCGGTTAGTTTTGTAGTTGTAGTTTTGGAGCAGTGAGTAAAGCACGAGTGCTTGCAGCGCCATGATGTACATTTACGTTACTTTTTTCCAATTTCTGCCACACCGCCAAAGGATGGGGCTTTTAGACACGTGCACACAATGCGCAGCGGTTGAAGTATTCGCATGAGCAGCAACGTGTGGTTTGTATTGCACAAGTTGTTCCGAGCCCGCAGCAGAACGGTACGGAATAAAATGCAATCGTTTCCTTTCTACATCAAACCCGGGGAAAGACATGCAATCGACGTGTTTTTATGTTGATGCGTGGTGCAGGAAAGCGCGGTTTGCCTGAAATAACACTCACTTAGGTAAATATAAATATTTCTCTCTTACTGTAAATATGCAAACATTATGCTGCTACACGGCATGCGCCGTCTGATGGGTAGCTTCGCAAAGATTGAGCCGAAAACCTTTCAGTGTTCTGTCTTCGATTAGGAGTGTTAATGGAGATCATGCCTTGGATGTAAACTCTCGCCAGCCATCGTGCCGATCCCGTTTTAATAACGGTTTGGTTGCATTTCACTTCCTTTCGATAATGTGACTGCACGGCACCAGTCATCGATACGGACAGAGTGGGACTCACAAATCGTTCTGCTCTGCTTCTCGACGCCATTTCCTTCTTTCAATTTCGGAACTATTGGTTGCTTCCTGATCTGTCCCGCTACACACTCGCTTTTGAACCACCGGAGGGGAAAAAATAAATAAATAATCTTCATCTTCAGAGAGTTTTCATCATTTCAGAAATAGAAAATATTTCCCAACGATAAACATTGTCTCGGAGGGAGGAGATTTAAGGGTGAAGAGCGGCGGGACCATTCTGAGGATAGAACCGAAAACACTAAATCATTAAGCGGGCAACATTTCTCACAGCGTTATAAAATGTGATCTTTTAATGTGATCGAACGTTCGGGTGAGTGCGTGCGTCGAACGTTGTAGGAAAATGCAATGGGAAATGTCACCGGGACGCTATCCTTCCGACGGTTTGGCGTTTAATGCGTCCGTCATCGCGTGTATTAATCGGATTACGAACCGTAGCCCAGTCAATCATGGATTTATGTCTTCATTCAATCTATTCCACACGGACGCATGATCTTCACGCACGAGCGGATATACGATTCGCAACATTCCGGAGACGCACTCTGAAAGATGTATCCCGTTTCGCGTCCAACAGGAACAGGATTGCATGTCGGTCAGTTCGTTGACTGTCTGTGGTTGGTAGGATCGGTGTATCCGAGGGTTTGCGTACGTCGGATGCCAAAATGCTGCCGGTGGTATTCGATAAAAGGCAGCTCGGGTTTGTTTACGTCTCAGCCCGCTGCAAATTAACACATTCCTTCGGAACACTAAGATGTGTGTGTGTATGCTGTTGGCTATTGGTGCGACTGGTTGTTTGCTAGAAAGAAAACTCAGTCGTGGTGAGGGATTTTTTGTTCTCCAAAGTCGATCTCGATTGATGGATTGTTTTGCACTTCTGCGTCAAGATAAACAAACGCTCGCAATGGAACGAGAAAAAGGATACAATTAACGGAGCTGATGACACGATCCAAGCTGGGGTCCGTTTCGTAACCAGTTCTGACGAAAGCAGCCATTTTGGTGGTGTCCAGCTTTCAACACTTGCTGGTTTAGTATTCTAAAATGCATTGGACTGTAGGAAGTTGTAGCTCTATTGCTGAGTGTCCTTGTTCTCATTGGCAAGAAGCTAATGTGTGTCTCCTGATGCAATAAGTGAGATTTACGCAGATTCCAATCGAATGAATGTCGTTGCAGTGCCACATGGAAGATATTAAAACAGACCTCCCTGAAGCTGGTAATTGTTTATGGAATATAGTCCAGCAATTTATAGAGTCAACGTGTCTTGAGTGCTAATGTGTTGTAGGGCCAATAACTTCCGTCCTAGTGCTTGTAGGGTGCTCTGGTATCGTAAGTTTCAATTTATAAAACACCATCGAAATGAATGTCTCTTTGCAGTCGTATGAGTTTTCATTCGGTACTCGCAACGATAGATAGGAATGAAGGTTTTCGCAAAAAAGCGATACGATTGAATACCATTCCGCACCAAGAGCGAGAGAGAGTGCAACTGCAACAGTCTGGCCATCGTCATGCTTCCCATCTTCAGCGTGGAACATCTGTTTCACATGCAACTCTACGACACGACGCATTGCACTCGTTTTGGTCGGCAGAGCTGTTTGCCCCCGGGCTGAGCAGAGCGTTGGGTCCACTTATTGACACCCACTCAGTGTGAAGTATGTTCGGTGCCAGGATATGCATGTATCGATTGTCATCCTGCGACACCGAGCGCGTCAGGCGTCTGACAAATTGGCCAATATTTTACACCTCGCACTGTGCGTTCCGTGCCAGCAGGCCACCAGAGCAGAGTGCTTTTCGCGGAACAGATAGAATATAGAAAATCAATCAACATGTAGTACGCAAAAGGTGTCGCACATTTGAAGGAGCATGCTTATGAGTAGCCGGATGCAAATCGAGTTGGACTGAAGTTCTTAAAGCGATATACAGTTTGAGTTCTAAATTCATACGTTTAACACAATCATACGTGATCAATGGACTAGTTTCACATGAAAAATAGTTTCACAAGTACGATAAAAAGGCTTGAGAAAGTTTTGTTATATTTCGCATCAAGTTATCCGCATTATTTAAAGTTATAATAATGGTCCACATTGTCCGTTTTTCCCCTTCGTAAGGCAAAGGTATATTTAAAGCAGCAGCATGACAAAATCCCATGTGCCAGGTGATCACTAAAAATGGAACCAGGTAAACCGTAGTATACCCTCGAAATTAAATCTTCCACCCGGTTATCCCTTTCGGCACACGGTATCCGATCCACTGTTCTATTATGCGTATCAGCTTCCTTTCCCACCTACGCCATCGTTGAAAACAATGTCCCTTTTTCTTCCACGCTTCGAGGAAAAACTTTCCATTTCCAACCCATTTGCCCGCCCGACCACAGCTTTATCAATTTTCATCGTACTTTCCACCGTAGCAGATTTGTCCTATTCTCTCGAGCAATTGCCTTCGTCAGTAAAATCTTTCAACAAACATCGGTCCGAAGCTGTGGAGTAACAGGGGGGTTTGGGTTTTGCAGGTTATATGCAAACAAGCTCCCTATGCTGCTAACTATGGAATGGAGGATGGTTCCGTTGAGACGAGATAAAGGGTTGCAACTTTTATTACGGGGACGATTGTTTGGTTAGTTTTGCTTGTACTGTTACCGTTCTGTGCAAAGGTTATTGGCTTTACAATGTTTGTTCTTCTGTGGCAAAATTGAATGAGTTGAGATCACTATCACACTTGATAATAAATGTTGATTCATGCTGTAAATAATAAATTAAAATTGTATATCGTTTATTCGTTTTACGAAAAGCATTCAAAAGCAAGCGCATCGGATAGACTTTCCGCTAGATGGTGCGGCTGTGGTCGTATTGCATACATGTAGGCGTTTAATTTGAAAACGACGGTTTGAAACTATTTTGTTCAGGCATTTTAATTGTATTACTTTTTTTACATAGGAATAAAAAAAAACATGATAAATGCTGCAAAATGCCTCTTGTCCGACAACGTAAGCACTTAAGGTAGTAGACAGAGTATACTTCCGCTAGGTGTGAGAACAATTAACAGCTAACGTCAACTAGCCGCATTGGGAAAATCTACTATCCCGGTTTGGGAAACTCATGCAAACCGTACGAGCGCACTTGAACTATGTTGATCCCACGGCTAACGGCCACACGCGTAATTATGGTAGGCCAACAGGTTAAAGCGGACGAATGGAGTTTTGCAGGCAGGAACAGGACACGCCGAGGATAGGCAATCATTACCATTAATTAAAGGACCGAACGCAGCTGGACATTTGAGCGGGAGGGAGGTCACTGCTGCAAGTGCTCCCAGCGCCGAACAGTTAATGAGCTCTCAGCAAGGGAAAAGCCAACACCAATTGCCCTTAACGATCGCCACACTCGACAACACGAGCAATCACCGACCACTTCGGTGACCTCCAGTTCCCGGGCGTTAGCAATCCACAATCGCAGGCGCATGATGATCGCCATGCTTCAGGTCGTCGGCTGGGCGATAATCGAATAATTTATGCTAATGTGCCGTGTGTTTCCATTACCGGAGGCGTTTACAACGAGAAACAGTGGATTAATATCAATTAACTCTCCCGAGACAGTGTGGAATAAAACGTTGCTCGATGCGTTTTCCCGGAAGCACTTACCCTTTGGCTGAAATGGATTGCCGGGCTTAATTGTCCCATCAACTCGTGTCACGGCTGTCTGTGGGAAAGTGATTCGCTCTTCTCATAGCTGTAAAGTGTAAAAAAGCAACCCCACATGTGGAAAATCGTAAAGCAGCAGTAAGAGAATTAAAGAAAAGTCCAGTTGTTTACTGTTTTTGTTATGGTAATATTTATTTTCTCTTTTCATTAGCCGTCGCGTGCAGTTGGGTTTGCAATCCATTTTGGGGGGCTTTCCCAAACGGTTGCTCATTACACACTGGCACATGCTTTCCCGATACATCCTTTCGTAGTAGCGTCCTGTTTTCAAATTGCCTCCAATGTAACGTAGAAAGCAAATGGTAGTCTTTTTGCGGCAAAAGAATGCCGCCCTAATTCACCCCCGGTAGCATTCAGAGTATCATATCGTGAATCTCAATTAGTGTGTTTGTGTGGGTTTACCTTTTAAAAATGGCTCAGTTTTTATGGTAGGCCCTGTCAACGTCTTACCCATTATCAACTTTCAGTCGCATTCTAAGGTTAGATAATTTGGTTTAATGTCATTGAATGTGGTTTCGATTTGACGTTATAAACGAACTATTGCCTAACACGATCGTTCTAGTAAAATTGTATTTTAATTAGCTCAACAAATATCGCTAGCGCCCCTCCCTTATCGTCTAAGCTCTCACTTTAGCTTTCGTTTTTACTTTGTGTGTCAATTTATATTTTATTTTTCAATTTTTTCCATCTGCTAAGTCACTACAGCAGCTGTACACTAATCCGCTAGGTCTAGTAATCCATGTAATATCTTCTTTACCAGTAACCGATGGCGCACTCACATTTTATAGCGGATCGTTTTACGAGTTCTATCAACATGGTTCTATCAACACATTACTAAAGGTCTATTACTTTGTGGAGTACGTATTCGTAATGGTAGCTGCTGACGCACGGGTCAGCATTTGGTTTAGCTTTCTCCAACTCCTACGGAGCAATGCAAATGATGGAATATGTTTGTAAAATAATGCAAATACTAGCTCGTTTCGTCACATGTACATCTCCGTAGATAGATGTATATCTCTAACGAGGGATATTTCTTCCTAGTGCAGTACATCCCCCAAACTGACAGTGAATTGTATCTTTCGTTCAATTGTTTGTTAATCCTACGCATATTTCTATAACCGTCCATTTCATATCTTTACATCACATTACCTTGTTGTATGGTTTGTATTACAACGCATTAAATACTATGTTTAGGTCTATCCTTTTATTTTTCCTACTATAAATTGATAGATTCTGCACAAAAGTTTATCATTCAATCTTGCTAACGTTCACAGTTCTCACGCTCAATTGGCAACGAACGCTTCATTGCTAAGTTCTTCGGCAAGCAGACAAGAGAGCCGCAAAACTAATTCACTTACTAAAATCATATTAACCAATCAACAAATTACCACGGTAAACAAATGTTCCACAACCGACACGGATTGCTGCAACACGCGTCCCAAATAAATGGTTCGATTTAAATCAAATTTGATGTAAACTAACAACTAATTGCGGCTGACAGCAATCGTGGTGGATCATTTGTCGAATTTACTGTAGTCGAGCTGAATTCCTGTTGGTGTCGAGCAGCCATGCTAGCTGAATTGTTTCCTCGTTTAGATAATGATAATTGCATCGGTGCTATTCGGTTATTTCGGGGAGGGGCCGAATGGTATTGCCGGAAAACGCTTCTGTCAACAAGGGTTGGTTGGGTGGGCCACAGCCTAGGGCCTAAGTTGCGTGGCAATTGTGTCGAAACGGTGGTTGATATAAAGCCGCTGGTACGGTAATAATATGCAGAACCCAGAGCGTGGCAGGAAACATGCGAATTTGCCACCCAAAACGGCCACTCGCAGCTGACTATTTTGGGCTGTATTTGCTGGGACAAGATAATAATGTACAAACATTTGGCAGGCGCGTGGGACGTGTTTGCAGCTGCGGTATAAGCCACCCCATCAAGTACATCATGTATCCATGGCAATAAAAGACAAATAATACTTCTACGGCCACGGCGTTGGTGTGCAATGCTGTTTTCACATAAAATTCATGCGAATTGTTTAGCAGCAGTTGGCGCTCGGTTTTAGCACAATCAGCATCGTCACCAACGCGGGGAATCGCGAACTTTACGGTTGACTGGAGCAGCACAAATCGCCGCTAATGTCATCGCTCCCGAAAATAGGTACATTATTTATATTTTTATTTGACGTACGGCGGATGGAGCTGTTGGGATTTTCATTTGCATGGTGTGGAACGGAATTTTCCCACGGCACGGCAATCGCCAATCGTGCGCATCGTTTAACGGGCGGCGTATGTAAATAGGAGAGTAAAATCAATCTCACACACTTTTCGCTGCTTCTTTGCTGCTTTCCCGGAAAGCATTTGCGAAACAGCAGAAAGAACATGTGAGCCACAAACACCAAGGTGCTGCTTATGAATAAAACACCTTTCGTATATCATTTTCCACAAGCGAAACAGACATCGACGATGAGGACGCTGAGCACGACAAAAACGAACGTCGTCGACGGTGTCCTGCATAAAATGTCCCTTTTTACAACGGTTGCAGAGGGTGCCCGTGTGTAGGGAGGCCAGGTCATAAACCAAGGCCGATGCCGAGGTCGTGCGTTTTATGTATCGCATCAGTTCACCCGCTCTGCAAAGAAACCACGTGTCGAGTCGGTGTTATGAAGAAAATTTCCGCTTGTTTTGTTGTGCTGTTTCCTTTTTCTTTTCGTGCTAGTCGCTTTGCAGCTTCGCCGGGCTCAACATGTAGGGGGACAAGCCTTAACGGTGTATTTTGTGGATTCAACATCGCAAAACCCGAGTAGGCTGTTGGCGCGAGCTTTCAAGAACGATCCTCCAGAGGAGTGTTCAGGGTTGTCAAATCTTCTTTACTTAGAACCATGTTTTTCTTTACATTTGATGACGAAGTTTTATTTCTGATTAACTGGAGTTAAAAAAAATAGAATAGATGGTTAAAAAAACTTCTCCAATTTGGTTCAGTTTGACAACTCCGCACTAAGCCGTGAGTACGGCGCGCTATTGAGTATCGATTTTTGTCACCATGATCAACGCCTACCAAGCAAGCAAGAGGACACGGCATTATTTCCTTCCCATCTTGCCACCTTACCGTAACACAATTGTCCGTGGCTGTGGTATAAAAGTTAATATTCCACCCAAAACGAACGGGCGCAGGCCAGGATGAAACGGATACCTGCGTTACCGTCAAACGTGGCCCAATGCATGTTGCTGCGTTGGCATCGGAATAGTAGGCGATAAAAAAGCTAGCCCGTCCAACAGCCCTAGAAACGGCAAAAATAGACATCAAAGTGTGCGGTGTTGCAATTTTCCTATACCTGTGTTTTGCTCCGTATTTCCGTACTCCGCCCGCATTTTTCTTCGGAACATGTTGATTAAATTTACCAACGTTTTTCGGGCGGGCTACGTTTGCACTTTTCCCATCGACACTCGGTTTGCGTAACGTGCGAGCACGAAAAGAAATGAACCAGAATAAATATTCCCTTCTGGCGCACAACGGAACGCCAGTTCCAGCGGTCCAACATGTCCAACGCATCGAAATAGTAGAAGTTTTTGGAATGGAACTCACACACAAGCAACGGACAACGGAATTTACTGCCGCCTGTAAAACAAATCACCCCATTTGGTGGCTCACATTTTAGATTGTGATGTGCCATCCTTTTGGATACTCGGGATTGGGATGTTGAGGTCCAATGAACGGCGCAGTTTTCTTTTTCCTAACGCAACCAAACGCTTATCTGTGCGACTCATCCACTTTCCTTCGTTCGTTAGCTTTTGCTTGGGTATTAAATAAAAATCACTGCACAACGTACGTTGGTCCGGCACGAGAGCAAGATATTTCGTGTCCAGTATCGAAAGCTTCCTGTTACATCGTTTCCCAGACACAGCATATCTTTGTTGCGAGCTGTTTTTTTTTTCTGTGTTCTGTGAACTGCTCGCCAGCTGTGGAGATAATAAATTCAGCCACTTTTTCTCACTCGTCTCGTGCTGCACGATAGATAGTTCGTGTTTCACATTAAAACTCACTCGTGCAACAACTTTTCGCTGCACTTGCTGTTGATAATGGACCTTACGCGATACACAAAAGCGATACCGATACCGCGCCAGAAGGAGAAGAAAAGAAAATCGTTGCGATACAAAAAAAATCGGAAACGGAAGTCAAGTCCTGCTTTGGTGGAGCAGCATTCCAAGAAGAGTAAAGTTGCTGTATGCACTCGAGGCAATTATAAATAACAAGTGAAAGAAATGCTGTGAGAAGAGAAAAATGGCAGCTCCTGTTGCTTTTTCTTCGGCGCGTTCGCCGTGTTCGCTTATAACTTGTTGTACACGGATGCTTAAACACACGAAATGGGGCGTAGTGGATGCTTTGCTCGTTCATCTCGCTCGCTCGCTTTTTGCTCTGACCCTGTTTCACACCCACCCAGCACTAGCAGTCACCTATTGTACAATTGCATTCAAGTAGCACGACTAATGCCATTTACTTTTCCTTTCCAGCGGTTCGCAACTGTCTTCGTGCCGTTTGGTCAAATTTTATTTGCCTTCAAGCGGAACTGAAACAACAGTATCAAAACGGCAGAACGTTACACAGCACAACAACCCACACCACTTGAGTCCACTTTCCTCGAGACGACGCGAGTATCAGAATTGGAAGTATTGGCCTGTTGTTTTTCTTTTTCTACGTTTGGATTCTATATACAATTTGCGGGGGGAAAACATTTCCACGCACCCACCCCAAGCATTCGCCAGTTTTCGTTTCCGGTTTGTATTTTCCTTGTGATGGTTGTGTTTTTCAGGGATACAATTGTTTGTGTTTGTTTGTAAAGGCAGCCGTCGTAGGTTTGGTGGTCGATGAAGACATTGCTGTTTTTTTTTTCTTATGGGTGGACACTATGAAATAATTATCAACGAAAGTGAGTGAAGTCAGCTGAAAGACAGTCTGATAAAAAAAAAACATGGAATGGTCGTCAAAAGCAGCACAAAACGAAACGATAATGTAGATGATTTGTTAAAAGAGAGCGCAACAAAGACTGGGCGCCTCCATTATGTTGCGTGGCAGACGGAAGACAGCGAGCGATACGAATCAGCGCGCGGATGGGTACCGATTTGTGCTCGCTGGAAGGCAACCTTCCCTTTTTTTTTGCGTCCCAAGGGAACCGATAATATCATGGTTGGTGATTGTGTTTCCTTGCCATTTACAATTGCCGCACCAAGTCCCTGAGGAGATGAGCTTTCCGGTAAGAAACGAACGAGATTCTGTTCGCCGTCGGAGAGAACGTCACAATTTGGCAGAGTTCTTTTTGCTGTTGTTACTGTGCGCTCATTGTTGCGCCTGCCAACGTGCCAGGAAACAGAAGAAAAAAAATCCGTGTCGCTTATTGTGGGGCACTGATTTATGAGCGTGAAGAGCGAAGATTTAATTTTTCGGCCGATTGATTGATTCGAAGCAACCGGGTTTTGGGTAGGTCAAGGAGGCGTCGTTTTTCACGCTATCACCATGACATCAGGCCGAAAAAAAGGCTCATGTTAATGCTTTCGGTTTTTTGGGACTATGTGCGTGGGGGTTTAATGTTGATATTTATAGGTCCCACGGGGAGAGGGTCGTCATTTTTTTGTTACTCGATGGCGACATTGTTTGGACACGCTTTTTTGGACGCCTGAATTTAATGGTACTATCGAGTTTTTGTTGTTGTTGTGGTTGCAGACGTTGACCATTCCAAAAGGTTGGATGTAATATGAGAGGTTCTTTTGTTGCCATATCAATGGTGACGGTCGAAAAGGTTACCGAAAGCCGCAACAATGAAAAGGTTTATAATGTCAGCCAGTCGGTGAAGCTGTTGCTTAAGCACGCAAGAACAGATGGTGGAACTGCTTAAGAAGGAGAAATTATGAGTCACATGGCCCTTTACTAGATTGTGTTAATTTGTTACTAGCTAAACGCTCCATTGCTTCATTAAAATGGTGTCGGTGAGATTTCCAAGAAACACATCTAGCTACCTCAAAGAAAAAAGCACTTTAAGTTTTTTTTTGCGTCCCAAGGGAACCGATAATATCATGGTTGGTGATTGTGTTTCCTTGCCATTTACAATTGCCGCACCAAGTCCCTGAGGAGATGAGCTTTCCGGTAAGAAACGAACGAGATTCTGTTCGCCGTCGGAGAGAACGTCACAATTTGGCAGAGTTCTTTTTGCTGTTGTTACTGTGCGCTCATTGTTGCGCCTGCCAACGTGCCAGGAAACAGAAGAAAAAAAATCCGTGTCGCTTATTGTGGGGCACTGATTTATGAGCGTGAAGAGCGAAGATTTAATTTTTCGGCCGATTGATTGATTCGAAGCAACCGGGTTTTGGGTAGGTCAAGGAGGCGTCGTTTTTCACGCTATCACCATGACATCAGGCCGAAAAAAAGGCTCATGTTAATGCTTTCGGTTTTTTGGGACTATGTGCGTGGGGGTTTAATGTTGATATTTATAGGTCCCACGGGGAGAGGGTCGTCATTTTTTTGTTACTCGATGGCGACATTGTTTGGACACGCTTTTTTGGACGCCTGAGTTTAATGGTACTATCGAGTTTTTGTTGTTGTTGTGGTTGCAGACGTTGACCATTCCAAAAGGTTGGATGTAATATGAGAGGTTCTTTTGTTGCCATATCAATGGTGACGGTCGAAAAGGTTACCGAAAGCCGCAACAATGAAAAGGTTTATAATGTCAGCCAGTCGGTGAAGCTGTTGCTTAAGCACGCAAGAACAGATGGTGGAACTGCTTAAGAAGGAGAAATTATGAGTCACATGGCCCTTTACTAGATTGTGTTAATTTGTTACTAGCTAAACGCTCCATTGCTTCATTAAAATGGTGTCGGTGAGATTTCCAAGAAACACATCTAGCTACCTCAAAGAAAAAAGCACTTTAAGCTAGGAACGAGTTGAATCACCCTGCTTGTTCTGTCTTGTTCTGTCACTATCAACTTCGCTTGTCACTTAAGGTGACATTAAGTAACTTTCATTGCCACCCGCTAGGAGCAAACTGAATAAATAAACAACCATTACGACCACTTTGGGAGAGAGAAAAAACTTGCAAGAATCTATTAATAGATAATTTTGACTCTCCTTTTCTGCTGGTCGACAAAAAGACTCTGTTGCACCGTACTTTAACAAGGCAAAGTAATCTTTTGATTCCCCGAATCGGTCTCTTTTTTTCAACTCTTTCACTGTCTTGAATGGCGACGCCGGATTTGTCAACTGTTTTGTTCAAATTAAATCTCTACGCTCTTTGTCAAAGTGAAACGGTCGATTGAAAAACCAAACGAAAAAAAACCCACCGAACCCACAATAAAGCTTCCGAACCTTCGCACCCAGATTCTATGGCTCACCAAACCCGGTGGCCGGTGGAAAATGTCGGTTGGAATTGTACAAAAATGTTATTTCTTCTACCCATTGAGGATCAGTTGGCCCACTCGAACCACGCGTACAAACAATCACGGCACAAATAATACGAACGCCAAACCCGTCGAACGGCTGCTCTTGTGTATATGTGTGTGTGGGAAAACCATCGAAAAGAAACCGCCCTGAGTGGGTGACGAAAATTTTTCCCCGAACGGAATGTCGGTATCGAAAGCAATAGGGGGGAAAAATCAGAACGAAAAGAACTCACAAACACTCCGCAAAAACAACGTCACACGGTGAGGATGAAGACCAACTGGGCACATTTGTAGACTTCCAAGAATCTCGGGGCTCAATCACACGCACCGCACGAGGAAAGTCGAGTCGAGTTTAACAGTCTGTCGAATATGGTGTGTCGATACTGTCGTCGTGCTGTTTCTTCTTTGGAAATTCCCCAGACGATGGGCGATCCATGTGGTCAGTTCCAACGGGGTCGGGTCAGTAACTGGTGGATTTGGCCAATCGTGTGGAATTTTCAGCTCACCCATACACCCGTGACTGGTTTCAATCAAAAAACTAAATTGAAAACCATTTCAAATGAATGAAAAGGAAAATAAACTCACCCAACGCTTGCATGCAAGTGTGAAACCGCTTTCGAGGTACACACTCGGATCGTGCGGTCGACCATGGCGGGATATGGGTCTGATTCATGTGTGGAAACATTTGACCTTCCCAGGTTCGGCCGGGGTAGTTGATCGGCCAGTTTGTAATCTGACAGATTACAGGACCCGAGGCCATGCTCCAAATATCTACCATTTAAGGTGGTCTTGGCTCCGAGTTTTGGGAGGGCGCTTTCGCCGATGCCACTGCCTCATGATGGATCGACGGTGTTGATTTCCCTCGAGGATTCATGCATACGAACAGAATGGATCGGACTGTGAAGCGGTCGTTGATGGTAGATAACATTATGGAAAAGGATCGAGAATCCGCAAAACGCTCGATTCAGGGCCAAACGCACACAAAGAAATAAACAGCAAAAAAGACGAGAGATGACAAGTGGTCTGTTAAATTTAATTTACATTTCGATCCGTAGGATTGTCGGCTCCCGGGCAAAATGTGAAGCATTTATCAAACGTTTGTCATCGGATCCACTTTGCTCAAATGACGTGTTTTTAGTCGCTTTTGGTGGAATCTCATTCCTATGGCCACCAGAAGCTGGAACTTGGGCTTAGTTTGTGCTTCTTCTTTTGCTTTGTCATCCAAGATCACTTAGAACCGGACCGATTCTAGGAAGATACGATTCCCGTAACCAGAAGGACAATCAACTCGCGTACAAAGAGCATAATAAAAGCGTCCATAAGTATCATCCCGGACAATCGTGGGAAAGCAACGACTACAAAACGAAGTTACGGGTAGAAATTGGATCGATTTAAACTAAAGAACGTTTACTAGAATTAAACAGCTTCCAATGGGAATGTGAACGGTTTGAATGAGCGAGGATAAACGATTTAAATTGTTGTCTATTCATTGCAATTACTTTTCGCACGAGGGACAAAATAAATAATTTGATCCTTTCACCGGGCGATGCACGAAGCGGATTCTCTAACCCGAGAAACCATCACGAAAAGAACTTGACCATGCAATCACAGCACGAAAAGTGAAAATTATATTGACTCGAGGATTGCGAGACAGCATCCGGACGTCCAGCTCGTTCTTTTTGTTCACCCAAGGGAGTTACGGAAACCGATGGAAGAGAACTGCTGGAGCATGAGTTACTGACACGCGAGGAAGGCCATGACCAGCGCGAACCGAATGTTTGCGCTCTTAAGACTGACGTAGAGAGCTGACGGTTAGAGACACCCTGCGACCAGACGCCAGACCACAGACACCGGAATCACTCCATCAGACAGTTACCGATATTTGCTGATTCAAACGCCAGATACAAATTCCAAACATCGACTAACGGAAGCACCGAAAAGGAAGTTTGGGAAAATCGCCTGTCTCTCTTGCTGCATTTTTCTTCCTTACATCCTGACACATCCTTTTTGTTTTTACAACACATGCCAGTAGTGCTCCTTACATTGTGGCACTGCTTCCCGTACATACTACAACTTAAAGCGAAAGGAGCTGGAGGATAGCACGGTGTAGGGCCACCGTCACCACCAAGCACTCTACCTCAACCCGTACCCTGTACCTTAAGTGTCGGCGCTGTTTGGCGCTGTCTGTGGCTTAATAATTTCACTATTTTTTTACCGTCTTGCTGAGCTGTCTCGGCCGAGAAACTGATTACTAGCTTCCTTGTCGCTAGCTTTAACGTTTTTAAGTTGTTTTACTTTTACTACACAGATACAGCTTCACTCAATCGCACACAGCACACAGCACGAAGCTAGAGAGAGAGATGTGGGATGTCGATGTTTACTTCACCAGTTTGTTAATCCGTTCACGAACGGGTCGTTGGTGACAAACGTCTGCACAAGGGTGTCTCACTAAAACGATCAAATAAAGTTTTCTATCACCTTTGACTTTTTGCATCTTCGCGTAGGTAAAGTCGATCATTTTGACGACTCGTTGCTCGGTTGTTTACTTCGTTTATTCGTTCGTTCAGACGTGCGCTTACGTTGCGGAAGAACGGGCGCACGATGCAGCCTCACGTGCACACGCCAGAGCAAGGGCATCCGATGCACCTTGACAATCTCGTTAAGCACACCGCTTCTGTGAAACTTTACCTCACTGCCTCTCGTTCTCTCGTTCTCTCCGTCGTATCCTGGTAACGAGACACTCATCCACGCAGAGACCCGGTACGAAGGAAGATAGGGAACCAGTTTGCCAAACCACCCGACGTCTCGGTGTCTTTTTTTTGCACGGGAGGAATTATGACACACATCACAACGTGCCCTACGGCACACCATAGGACGCGCACATGTCGTCTCGTTTATGTCACATCATTTAATCCACACCAGCATTGCACTTTGTTTTTTTTTTTGGTTTTCGTTCGGCTGTGTTGCTTCGTATTTTCGCTGAAACCGCTGAAAATCCATTTCATTTCACACCCCGAGGCTGCGTTGGAAACAGGACACACTTCGCACACGCACTTTACGCAGCGTAGCGAATGGTTGACGTCTGCCTGCCGATGATGATCTGGCGAGGATCTGTGATGTTGAATTTGTCAACTCATTTCGTCTTGTCGGAGACTCTGTTACATCGTTGGCCTTGAGGCAGAAAGATGATCGAATTTAGTTTTTCCCGCTCAGAAGGATTGATTTTGATGTCTCGGGTCTGAAATGGGAAAAGGAAAAACAAGCGATAAGGATAAAGCAGCACTCATGATTGGGGTTGAGGTGAAAATTCAATTTAGTAGATAAATGAGGCATGGCAATCAAATATTTAAGATTTGCCCTTCAGTCAAAACAAGACATTTGGGTGTAGAATGGTCTATGTAGGGTGAGAAACCGGGTTCAACAAAATAGATTCTTCTTAAGGTATCCGTAAATGAACAGCTTTCTCCGAAATCGATGTGATGAGGGAGTATCAGTTTTCGCTGCTTCTTTGCTGCTTTCCCGGAAAGCATTTGCGAAACAGCAGAAAGAACATGTGAGCCACAAACACCAAGGTGCTGCTTATGAATAAAACACCTTTCGTATATCATTTTCCACAAGCGAAACAGACATCGACGATGAGGACGCTGAGCACGACAAAAACGAACGTCGTCGACGGTGTCCTGCATAAAATGTCCCTTTTTACAACGGTTGCAGAGGGTGCCCGTGTGTAGGGAGGCCAAGTCATAAACCAAGGCCGATGCCGAGGTCGTGCGTTTTATGTATCGCATCAGTTCACCCGCTCTGCAAAGAAACCACGTGTCGAGTCGGTGTTATGAAGAAAATTTCCGCTTGTTTTGTTGTGCTGTTTCCTTTTTCTTTTCGTGCTAGTCGCTTTGCAGCTTCGCCGGGCTCAACATGTAGGGGGACAAGCCTTAACGGTGTATTTTGTGGATTCAACATCGCAAAACCCGAGTAGGCTGTTGGCGCGAGCTTTCAAGAACGATCCTCCAGAGGAGTGTTCAGGGTTGTCAAATCTTCTTTACTTAGAACCATGTTTTTCTTTACATTTGATGACGAAGTTTTATTTCTGATTAACTGGAGTTAAAAAAAATAGAATAGATGGTTAAAAAAACTTCTCCAATTTGGTTCAGTTTGACAACTCCGCACTAAGCCGTGAGTACGGCGCGCTATTGAGTATCGATTTTTGTCACCATGATCAACGCCTACCAAGCAAGCAAGAGGACACGGCATTATTTCCTTCCCATCTTGCCACCTTACCGTAACACAATTGTCCGTGGCTGTGGTATAAAAGTTAATATTCCACCCAAAACGAACGGGCGCAGGCCAGGATGAAACGGATACCTGCGTTACCGTCAAACGTGGCCCAATGCATGTTGCTGCGTTGGCATCGGAATAGTAGGCGATAAAAAAGCTAGCCCGTCCAACAGCCCTAGAAACGGCAAAAATAGACATCAAAGTGTGAAAGATGATCGAATTTAGTTTTTCCCGCTCAGAAGGATTGATTTTGATGTCTCGGGTCTGAAATGGGAAAAGGAAAAACAAGCGATAAGGATAAAGCAGCACTCATGATTGGGGTTGAGGTGAAAATTCAATTTAGTAGATAAATGAGGCATGGCAATCAAATATTTAAGATTTGCCCTTCAGTCAAAACAAGACATTTGGGTGTAGAATGGTCTATGTAGGGTGAGAAACCGGGTTCAACAAAATAGATTCTTCTTAAGGTATCCGTAAATGAACAGCTTTCTCCGAAATCGATGTGATGAGGGAGTATCTGCAAAACTGTAAGCTATGTAAATCCCAAAACAGTTATCGCAAAGGGTTGGTTTTTCCACAGTCCAAACAGGTATGTTATGATTACTTGTGACATGCGTTACCGACCCACTTCGGCAGCTTAAACAGTAACCAATCAGCTGCGATGACAAGCACGTGTACGGTACGGGTAAAAGTCGAAAGTTTCGCAAAACTGCACCTTCTAAAGTTTGCCCCAACAAAGTACCCACTTTTTCGTGGCAATATCCATCACCCAGGCAACGGGAGAGAACTTTCTCTCTGGACCGTCTGGCTGGTTGGTTTGCTGGCTGAGTGGGTGGGAAAATTGATTACGACATCCCTCGTCCACTAATGCGTGCGAAGACTTATTAGTGTGTAAAGTTAGCTAAAATTATCAGACACTTGTCGGTCGGACCGGTTGGACCGGTTCGAAAGCATTCGAAGGTTTCAACTGTCGAGGAAAAGCTTCAACCTTGCTTGGGGTTATTTCGGTGCAGTTTTCCTACGAAAGTTTATCGTTGCTGTAGAAAGATCTGTACAGTTTGGTGAGAGACCATCCAGTAAAAGCACAGCAGAAAATATTAAATGTTTCTCTATGGCTTCTGGTGTGCCTAAACAGTTTGAGACATTGTTCTGAGTGGTTGCGGTTTGGTTTGATGATTAATTTGAAAAAGTTCCTCAATTTATGCGTTTGTTTTCTTTTCTCCCTCACTCTCTTACAACTCGGACACCTGTTGTGGTGGGTTAAGTGTAGCAAGGAAAGCATAGGTAATTTACGTTGGTTTTTATTCAACCCGCAGTACCCTACGTAATTTGAGGCGCTATTTCAGCTTATGATTATCTTAAACATGGTTGGATGAGGCATCTTATTATAGATCGCCTACAACTAGAATATTCATTGCCCTTAGCCATTTCCGCGCGCGAACCTCACACAACCATGCGCTTGTGCCAAAAATAAACGTTTTGCTCGACTGTTCCAGCCTTTCTACGAATGAGCACCCCGAGATGTCACAGGCTAGTGGGATGCAAATTATATTGTCCAAATTTGCATGAAGCTTGCTACGGGCCTGTGAGAGTCGGGGAGAGTGTTTTTCGATGGAAGAGTGAAAATAAAACTGAAATACCATGTCATTTATCGTGGAGTCGTTTCGGAGACGTCATGGATATCATGCTACGGCGCACGACTCACTCTCACTTTGCTCTTTCATTTGTAGCAAAGCAGATGCAAGCTTAAATGCAATGTAAGCTGATGCGCACCGAAGACAGTCGCGGGTACGCGTATAACCGAGCAAGATCATCATTTGCATCGGCCAACCGAAAGGACGACGTCAACGGCGCGCATGCATTAATAATTAATGCTTTAGCTCGTTGAATATTTGATGAGTTGCGTCCTCCGATCGGTTCCGCAGACAACCCAGCAAACCCAAGTCCGCCGAAGGATTTTCATTGTAGATTACCCTTTTTTTGCATTGCTTTGTGCCGCAAAAGGCTGTGCCGAACATATTTTCCTGGGACAGAAAGATCCTTCGAAAGATTGGATTGGATTCTTCCATCTTATCTGGGCAGCAGCACGAAGCGATGGATGTAACTTTAAAGAGCTTCAATCATCGTACTTCGCAGTGAATTGTCTTCTTTAAGAAGTGTGCCATCAGCGAGCTCTATTTAAATGCCATTACTTTCGGTGGTCGGTCGCACAAGCGTTTGCCTCTCGATGATGATCATCGACGGCACTGTGAGCGAGAACAATGTTGACAAACGTTATTATCGCTTTTACCTCGACCATCTGCCAGATACCATGAATTTCCATTTACGAAGCGGATGTGCCGCAGGAGCCTGCCTCTCCTTGGCAAACGAAAAACACCTCCAGTCCCCACTGCCGAATAGTGGTGCCGAGACTGAACGCGTTTGCTACAAAACAGTATTTTATATTCATGAACTGCCGAAATGGCAACCATCCATCCAGTATTTCCGTCCGTTTGACGCTCACGTTTGTCGATGGTTTCTGGCTGCCTGGTCAACTGCCAGCAGGATAGCCAAAAACCTCCGGACCGGACTAACAGAGCGAAATGGAAGGTGATTTTCGCTGTCCATTTAAGGGGCTGGATGACCAAATGATGTCATCCTACGGTCTAGTCGCTCGTTCGTTCGTTCGTTCGAAGCGATGAACGCAATGACAGTTGCATGTGCTTGTGCCAAAAATAAACGTTTTGCTCGACTGTTCCAGCCTTTCTACGAATGAGCACCCCGAGATGTCACAGGCTAGTGGGATGCAAATTATATTGTCCAAATTTGCATGAAGCTTGCTACGGGCCTGTGAGAGTCGGGGAGAGTGTTTTTCGATGGAAGAGTGAAAATAAAACTGAAATACCATGTCATTTATCGTGGAGTCGTTTCGGAGACGTCATGGATATCATGCTACGGCGCACGACTCACTCTCACTTTGCTCTTTCATTTGTAGCAAAGCAGATGCAAGCTTAAATGCAATGTAAGCTGATGCGCACCGAAGACAGTCGCGGGTACGCGTATAACCGAGCAAGATCATCATTTGCATCGGCCAACCGAAAGGACGACGTCAACGGCGCGCATGCATTAATAATTAATGCTTTAGCTCGTTGAATATTTGATGAGTTGCGTCCTCCGATCGGTTCCGCAGACAACCCAGCAAACCCAAGTCCGCCGAAGGATTTTCATTGTAGATTACCCTTTTTTTGCATTGCTTTGTGCCGCAAAAGGCTGTGCCGAACATATTTTCCTGGGACAGAAAGATCCTTCGAAAGATTGGATTGGATTCTTCCATCTTATCTGGGCAGCAGCACGAAGCGATGGATGTAACTTTAAAGAGCTTCAATCATCGTACTTCGCAGTGAATTGTCTTCTTTAAGAAGTGTGCCATCAGCGAGCTCTATTTAAATGCCATTACTTTCGGTGGTCGGTCGCACAAGCGTTTGCCTCTCGATGATGATCATCGACGGCACTGTGAGCGAGAACAATGTTGACAAACGTTATTATCGCTTTTACCTCGACCATCTGCCAGATACCATGAATTTCCATTTACGAAGCGGATGTGCCGCAGGAGCCTGCCTCTCCTTGGCAAACGAAAAACACCTCCAGTCCCCACTGCCGAATAGTGGTGCCGAGACTGAACGCGTTTGCTACAAAACAGTATTTTATATTCATGAACTGCCGAAATGGCAACCATCCATCCAGTATTTCCGTCCGTTTGACGCTCACGTTTGTCGATGGTTTCTGGCTGCCTGGTCAACTGCCAGCAGGATAGCCAAAAACCTCCGGACCGGACTAACAGAGCGAAATGGAAGGTGATTTTCGCTGTCCATTTAAGGGGCTGGATGACCAAATGATGTCATCCTACGGTCTAGTCGCTCGTTCGTTCGTTCGTTCGAAGCGATGAACGCAATGACAGTTGGCAGTTCGATCGAGACGCTCCACTACCGGGGAGAGACAGACTGAGAGAAAGCGAGAGATGGCTATACGGCAAAGTTAAAAAGAAAAACCTCCAAACGAAAGGATTGATTATTCTGCATTTCCGCTAAAAATCTAATATGGAAGGAAGTTCATTACGAAAATTAATGACATTAGCAAAGCCAAGTAGGTCAAAGGGCAGGTGAAAGGCTTTTAAAGGCCGAAGAGTTCTTTTATTGATATTGAATGCTAACGATTCCACAGTGTTTTGAAAATGTTATGTCACCATGATCTTTCTTCTCGATGTTGATCGTTTACAGTCGTCTGTCTTATAATTTCATTTCAATTTAAATGATGACTTCGTTGCGATAGCTTGGAATGATGATCAATCATCGAAAACTTTCCGCCTGCTTAATTTGTTTGTTTGTTGAATATGAAAAAGGGACAAAAGCAGGGCATCAGATGCCTGAAACTGAGCCAATTTTTTAACTGCCAACGTTCAACGGTAATGAGAGCTCCTTTGTGCCTTCTAATGGCATAGCAATTTTGGAAAGCAAACTAATAGTCAACGGATCCGTCATCTTCAACAGGTTGAGAACAAAATGTACAGGTGATGTATTATTCGCTATTTGTAAAACTTCTTCCGGCCGTGTGCTGCCGTCGGGTAATGTATCGATGCCAAGAAGCTGTACCGTACAACCCGAAGCATCATGCAAATGCTCGCTACTATAACACAATTTACCAGCGTGTAAATTCCATTTTGTAACCAACGAAAACACCCAAACAAGCAGTCTTGAATGCTGGCATTAGGGTGAGCCCTTTTAAGGGCCAAACCAGTGCAGCAAACAGGGCTTCGGGAAAGGTCGTTCGTACACCCGGGGATTTTGGGGGAATTTTGAATGTTGCTCCAAACTCCACCGGAACTACTACTACCACTACTACGCCGCGTCAAGAGGCACAGAGGCCACGAGAACCTCGAGCACGACAACGTTCACGTCCGGGTGTGTGTGTGTGTGTGTGTACGCCTTTGCTTCGAAATTAACTCTTCGTCACGGTTGCAGCGTGGTTTGAGGTTGTACGTTCTATACAAACAAATGCATCCTGCTGCGGCTCCGGCGATGGCTAGGACAGGCTGGATGGCGACAGTGCTGACGGAATGGCGACAAATTACATAACGAGTCCGTTGCTTTCGGAGGGATGCAATTTTTTGTGCCCCAAACTCCCTGGAAAGACTTTATTCCTTCCGAGACAGGGCGCACAAGGAACGAAGTTTCCGTCTTTTGTGCGGTGGTCTTTGTGCATGCAGAATGGCCGTGGTTGCTTGTGGGGCCGTACACAGCGGTGAAGGATGGTCCTGTTGCTCAATTCTACCCTAATTATTGCCGCTCCGTTAGTGTGCATTATGTGGCGCGGGTTTTCTAAAGACGCTTCATCCGCAGTGCACTCGAAAGTGACGGCAATTTTGAGTGGCCAACGGATAAAATAGCAATCATCGCTAGTAACCTAGGGCCTAGAGTATTTGGCATGATTTTTTATGCTGCATCAACTGCCGTTCAGCTGTCGAGTGGAACTTCAAACTATTTCGCATTTAATTACTTTGTCGGGTGCAGTACGGTTGTCCGTATAAGAATTAATTGCATAAAGCAACGTTATTGCATTAGTTTGGGGCCCTTGTTCAACCATCCAAACATTTGATCGTCGTTAATCTATTCGAAGAGCTTTTTGGAGGTTCCATAATTAAGGCAGCCATTATGTGTCCACGTGTGTGTGCGTGTGTATGTGTGCTATAATTGATAGTGTGGTTTTGTCATGTTGTTTAAAATGCGGCTAGATAAATTTTACGTGCGCACATCCTTCCCTGTTCGCTTCCCACGACCCTTATCATAATCGACTTGTTGCAACATCAAACAACGCAATCGGTGAATCAAAATTAATATACTTGATTGCTGGGTATGGGTTGGGTTCGCTGAAAGCATCATCAGCACCAAAAAGCCATGCTTAGGACGCGATATTAAAGCCTGCTACCTCAGTGGCGCTTTAATTTGAACCCGATGCGTAATCGCTGCTAGATGGCTTCATAACTTGGTTAGTAATAGGTGAATATAATTTCATTCATTTAAACAATCTGCTCACGGTCACAGGCATGGGCTGGAGCAGGAGTACGGAGCTCGGGTGTAGCGACACGAGCAGATGGAAAAGCGACACACAAAGGATAATTAATGCACGACCAGACCACGAGTGTGTCACTGTCGAGCGTGCCCATTCCACAGATCGTTTCACGCGTACAATATCCTCCCACACGAACACAGTGAGTCGTTCGATACTGGGAAAGGTTACTGTATCCGATCGAACGGCAGCCAACGCGTTGGGAAAGACGAGGAAGCTGCGAGCAACGCGGGCAATATAATCGAGTTTCCTGTAGGAAAACTTTTACGGTCGAGTGAATTAATTTTAAATTGGTTGAAAATCTCTATAACGATGTGTCTGCGATGATCGGTAGTCCTCGGCAGTCCTTAATAGAGTGGAAATAAGCGGCATCGGATGAAGAGTGGAAGAGAGTGGACGAGAGTGGAACAGGGAGAGCAAACGGGGAGACGCTTGTTGGTACTCGAGTCGATGCTTGGAGACTGGATCAGTTTCACCATCAGCGCGCCGTATCGCGTTCAAGTACGAAGGTGCTCGTTAGGATTGGATTTTCTTTACTCGCGACTGTTTTCACCGCATAGCCCTGGCCGTTGGCTTCACCATCCCTCGGCGAGGATGTCCTTCTCCGTCGTATTATAACACCCACATTCTAAACTAGCAGATCGCTGATGATGTAATCGATACGTTCGATAAAAAGCTACTGCTTCGGAAGCTTTCGTTAGAAATTTTGCGCCACCTTCCTGTGCCAGTGATTATCGCAACCGCATCCTTTCCATCGTGCTTTGCTCCAACCTAACTTTGTGATAATAATGAATTTAATAAATAGAACCCTAATCAGCTCCAAGGAAGTCTTAGAAAATTGCGAGATTTGTTTGGTACCGGCGTGTAGTGGAAAAAAGCAGCAAAGTAAATTACTTTAATCCTCAAGGACCTAATAAAGCACGACCCTAATACGTTTTCGATTACGAACCGCCGCCGGCAAAACTACAGCCAATCGTAATCAGCTTTCCATGGTTAAAGCAATTAGACGGTGGGAAAATTTATTGCCTTTCCCGACTTTAAGGTGGGACGATTTCAAAAGCAACGCGTCAATCCAATGATTGGAAGCTATGTTGGGTAGAAAAAAAAGGAACGTCATCTTGGCTTGCAGTCGAATGTTCGTTGCCTGATAACTGCGGAATGTCTATGGAAACCGGTAACATAGCAACTTCCACCGAGCTCTCGATTAAGTGAAGCGATCGGAAGACTGTAAAAGCAGAAGGAAAATCACCTCTCGCTTTTGCCAGCCTTCCAGACTCCGAAACCTGCCGGAAACTCATCAGCATAAAGCGAGATTTGATAGAAGGACAAAAAATCCGTCCCAGTACTCAATGTCGCCTCGCCCGGGAAGGATCTCCAGGCCATGGAAACATTGTCGTATCTGGTGAGCACTGTTTTTTACCAGCCACATGACTTTTCACGCTTGACAGAGAAAACAGCCATCACCCATCATGTCCAATCGGACAACAGTATCCAGATAATCTAACCATAGCTTTAAGGCAGCTTCAGACGACAATCCCCATCTCGAAGGCCACACGGAAATCCATGCCAACGATGTACGCTGTGAGGTGCATTGGTGGAAAGTTAGGTTGGCCGTTTTTTTGTTTGGAAAATAGGATGTTTGAGACTCGATTTTTTACATGACTTTTGAGGGCGTTCTTTGGAAACCAGTGCCAGTGCATTCTAGCGTGTCAGTTTCAGATTTCGTTGAAGTTGTCCGCCGGACGTTGGAAAAGTCTAGCTTGAATATGTCTAACGTAAATTCATCGCCGAGTCTGTTCGCATTCGGATGCCAGCTAATGACTTAATCACATCTCTCGTGGCCACTTTTCACAACCAAGAAGAAGCTTGCAGAGACTGCACTGTGTTTCGCCTACCTCACCCAAGCCTTGTCAGGTGTCGGAAAGCTTTTACCCGTGCTCGTGAATCCCAACGCCAGGCATATAATGGTGCTCTGATTTAGGGCTTCAGTTCTAGTTGCTTAAATATGCAACACTGAATGCAGCAAAAGCGTCAGTTGGCTCACTTTTGCTACCGTCCTGGACGACACGGTGAACTTTGCTCATCGAATATTAAACCCCTTTTCTGCTGGCAGATTCACTGAACCGTGAACACACTTTCAGGATTGTGTCTGGAGATGCAGCCACCCAACCGGACATTCGTGTAGGAACGGTGCGGCAGGAATCATTCTTCTGTTCATAAGCTATCCGACCTTTTGGGGGAGCGTGAAATGGTGGTCGCTCAGCATTCGTGGCGTATGCTGTGGATGAAGTTGTTCGCATTATAATTATGGCCACTAGTTGCGCCACAGCGGTTATGGGAAGCGCACGAGCACTGTAGAACGTTATGATGGAACAGCTGTTCGGAAGTAGTGCTTTGTATAGCCATATGGCTCTATTAACGCTAGTTTTCAACCTAATTTCCAACATTGACGGGATGCTTTGAGTGAAGCAAGTTGGAGAAAAAGCGAACCAAAATTGTATACTTTATGGTGATTCCTTTTCTCGGTAGCGTAATACATGCTTATCTGCACAAAAGTTTTGTAATACATCGCAAGATTGAAGGGTCTGGTACTAGATGCTATTAAATAATAACCACTCAGGGAAAGCTTGAAGCCATTCACTCAAAGCACAGCAATTGAATCAAATGAATATTCATTACTGATCATTAACCATACGCATCTTGCTGCGTTATCAATTGCCCCAGCGGTATTAATTCGCCATAAATTGAACGTTTGAATGTCTGCTCCAAGCATATCTACGTCACAGCAATATTTATAGCCCACCTTGATAGTAATTTAGCTTGTGCATTGTTGTTTATAGTGTTGATTTTACACTCACCTAAGCAAAGTGAATATGAATATTTGGAAGATGTTCAACGTGAAATCTATTCATTTCAAAGGAATTACTATGCGCTGGTGTGCGCTTCCTTCCTATTGGTCGCATCCGTAACCTGCTAATTGCTTTGATCCTTTACTCCGTTCACTGTTCCATAGGCATTCGCGGTCATCTCTCGCGATTCAAGGTATCTTGGTGGCAAGATTAATGATATCTGCTTAATGAGACGCACACTGTGCCTACCATCAACCTCATTGCACTCTACTCGCTTCTCCCAGCGTTCTACTGCACGATTCTGCTAGAATGCCCAGAACCCTTCATCATTATCATGATTATTATCGCCGTCAGTAAAGCTCCATGTTTCTAATCAATTGACTTGCTAATGGGAAGCTGCCTCACTGGCACGGCTTAAGTTTCCGACACCCGAAGCTGGTGGCGGTTTAGCGTAATGGCCGTGCTGTGAGTTTAGCAGACGATATTCAATTCGTCTTTAAGTGATAGCATCAATATGGTTTACCATTTTCGCAGAAACGGAAACGCTCGTTTCAATAGTTTGATCAGATTCCAAGAACGCAAGTGCCGGCAAAGTGCAATCAAATTTAAATTGAATGCAACCTATACGGAACGGAAAACAATCCCAAAATGCATGCTCTTTCGTAAAACAGCGCCAGTTGGAGCGCCATGAGTTGCGAAAAGTCAAATAGTCAACCGGCACAAGTTCGGTGCAAACTTTGACATTGTTCTCCATTTCAACCCCGGGTGAGTTGCGGGTGGATCGACGTGCTCGTACAGAAAAGTGGCGGAAATGTACCGAATAAGCAGACGAAGAGTCGCTTCCGATATCTACACCCGAAAACCGAGATAACGCCCTGCCAATGTCAATAGCTCGTTCGCAACGAAGGAATAAACGGTCCTCCACGGGCGTTGTGGGAAAGGGAAACAGTTTTGTGAAAATGGGTGCTCTGTTTCTTGAAGAAACTAGATGCCAATGGAAGTGGTTGAGACAGTTGATGGGGAAAAGAAATGCTACTTCAACGATTTTACGATTGAACATTCCACAGAAGGATTGAACATTCGTTCAATTTCTCTTGTCGTGTACTCGAGCCTGGCAAAGGCAAAGGAGCAACTGTCATAAGAGCATCCTCGCACGGAAAATTGCCTGTTGCATTGTCTTTTCTCGTGATCCCGATGGGATGTTAAATCTGCTCGAGAATGCAGGAAATCGCATCTCATGCACATCAAACCATTACCAGAAAACATCAAAATGCAATTCAGAGCGTTTGGAGAAATTGGATTCTGTGGAAGTCTTCTATGTATGAAGTGCTACAATAAATTCGGTGTTTTGTTTTTATATAAACAGAATCGACTGCAATGTTCTAGGGTTAGTAAATGGGTTATTGAAGGTGAATATATCACAATCAAAACAAGGCAAACAAAACACTAGTCCTCCCACCTGCAAAACAGCGAAGAAACCTTTATTGCCGGTTTGCATTTCCAACCACTTCATTCGGGTCACAATGGAGGTTGGATATTATTTTCGAAACCATTCTCATTTATTATCCACCCGACTGCGGTGAATCCATTGGTCTAATATTTGGTGTCTCCCTCCTACTGCTCCATTTATGATGGGCTTAGTGTTTGGTGTAGGAGCTTCAATAAAACGGTGGAGTTCCATGCGCCAGAAACAGGAATTATATGCAGTCGAATCAAACCGTATAAATTGACAGTAAACGGTATTTATGGTAGCACTTTTCCGGGCGGTGAAATATAACTCTTTCGTGAGCTATTCCACGTGAGTCAACGAACGACTCCCGACCAGGTTAAAGGGATGGTACGTTGGCATGCAACCAAATAGCGCAGAAAAAGGGTTCGCAATGGCTTTACTTTCATGGTTGACTTCTGCTCACAAATACTCCACAGTAGACACCATTTATTGAACGATTATTGGACGAACTTCCGAAACCTTTCGTGGGTAGCAGTTTGGATACCAACTCTTAGAGTTACCTTTAAAAATTGGAACACGAATGTGCGAATGACGGTAAGGGTGTGTCTGAATAAATAAACAGAACACAGCATGCTCGTGATAACGCTCATAAAGTATCCCGAGGGACAGCTTTTTATCGATTTGACCCACGGAAGTGCGAGGACCGGTTGGAATGAAAAATGGGACTACATTTTGTCCCATTCGGACTCATTCCCCCATCTTTCCTGATTGCTTTTTTATTACGAGGTTATGGAAAAATGGCACACTTTATGACAACTGTTAAGAGGAGAGATCGACAAAATCTCGACCACAACGAGTATTTTCTCACTTTGTTGTATTTTCTGTTCGCACTGCTCTCAAGACAGTACGATTATTGATTTTCTGAGGATGGCCAAACGTTGTTTTTTCTCGCATATCGTCTTGGCGGAATGTTATTGCGAACGGGACAGCCGTGAACAAAACGCAGAACAAATCCAAAAGACATTCCATTATTTGTTCAAAATAATAGAGTCTTGTCCACAATAAAGAGAGCTATGCAAGAAAACATGTCTGGCATGCTGGTAGTTGTTGGTTCACTGGCGGCTGTGAATACCAGAAATGAATGGCATCGAAACGGGACAGTGTTGGTAGCAATGAGAAATGAATTAATTTATTGAAGGTAAGTTTCAACACTTCCTGCAACGGTCCCTCTTCTCGTGGTGCACCATAGTGTTCGTTATCATAATCATGGTATACCACAGGTTCGTACTCTGTACGAAAACTCCATTAAAAGCACACCATTAACTCTGATTTAGAATACCTCTGGAAGGCGTTTTCCATTCCATTTTCCACCTGTAAGGTACAATGAGTCATGTTTAACGTTGTTTATATTCTCTTGATACTGAGCTCTACTCGACCAATGCATCATACGGAAGGCGACCGAGCAGTTTCACTTCGCTAATCCTTACGCGCAGTCACCTTTCGCAGGAATCTTCAGAACAGCAGGTAATGCTTGTTCCCTGCTTTCAATGAATCACCATCAACATAATGGTCTCAATTGAAATTGAATATCGGATAATCTTATTTTACGCACTCAGCTTAACCCATCGCCACCTCACGCACCATCGGTTCCGTCTAATCCTTTTCTATGTGTCGGAAACAGAGCTCCATGTTCGCTGCATTCCGATTCCACTTTCGATCCGTTGTGCGCTTCGGTTGTTTGGAAAGCGATTAAAATCGTCATTGCTTTCCGTACCGGAACGGTTATACGTTTGATTATTTTCGTAATTGACAATAAACTCGACCCAATGCCCAGTTTGAGCTGGTTTCGACGAACGAAGAATGTTTGGGACTACTCCGACGGCTACCTTGTACGGGTGCGTTAGTCGGATTAACATTTTTTCCCATTTCCACCCGATTGTTGAACATTTTGTCAGTCGACAAACAACTTCACTAATGTCCCCTTTGGCGGGAGGCAAAAAGCATCCCGCGCGAGAATAAACAGTTCGGGCTGCAGACTCAGCCGGGACTCGTTCAACTCATCTGTACTGAAACGCACCACCGGTTTTATTGCCCGGGTCCAAAATGTAGATTCACAAAACCATCCTCCATTGCAAAATAATTTCCCCCCCCGACACTGGGCAAACATTTTGGTTCTTATCAACTTTTAATACCGTGCATTATGAGTTTTTCCGTCTCCATAATCCGGTGGCCTGCGGCATTAGTGGTGGCGATTTTGGCGAACGACGGATAGAGTGAGAGAGAGAGAGAGAAAAAAAAATGGTTTCATTTTTATAGCCAGCGTCCTTTGCGGAAACTGACACAAACCGGATATCCTGCCGCACGCGCGAACTCCAGCCCAGCGGTAAATGGAAACCAATTTACTTTAATTACAGAGACACACGAGTGAGTTCACCGCACGGAAGCCGGAAAAAGTATAATGTTCCGATGTGGTACACTTGAATGAGGTATCGCAATTTCGGTAATTTACGTACCCGATTACCACTGAAACAATGACACTTTTGTTGATTCAGGGCAACTTCAGAGCAACGTGAAAGTACGTGAAACAAAGTGCTGTTTAAAATAAAAAATTAACAGTTTTGTGTGAATAGAAAAATTTCCTGAATCGGAACACACAGCACGCACAATGATTGTGAAAATTTGCATTTCCACAACTCAAGCTACATAAGACTGTCCTTAAATAATCGCACCAAGTAAAGTACATCCATTGCGTGCAACGAAGTTTATTTCTCGGAAGTGCTATTCCTTATTTCAAGTGTTTCAAAATCACAACTACAGAAGGCAAATAATTCGCTTATCCCCTTAAGATAAACACAAACGGTTGGAGCGTAACTTGTGTCGTCCTCGTATAGCAACGATGGCCCTGCATTAACACAGCAAACAGCACACCGAGATTTCGCAAGAAAAACGCGGCACTACCAGGCGGCACAAAACCATTTGAATACATTTCCATATCACCGCTAGAAGCACCAGGAAAAGCGAAGCAAAGTGCAACGATTATGGCATCACCACACTACTGGCATTCGGTTCTAGCTATTTCCATAATGCGAGATAAGTCCGAATCGTAAAATTGCTGGCGCAAGGGAAAAGCGAAAGAATTTTTCAATTATCTAATTATTATACTTTGCTTTCGGTGTTGTTGGTGTTGCGTCAGAACAGGAAACAGCCCTTACTATGTATGGTGGAATGATTTTAAGCAATCTATAAGGAAATGACTTTTCTTTAAGTTTGCAAAGAACCGTACAATATAACACAGGACTTACCTATCAAACGGCATCGCTGACTCCTGTTCTTAAAGTATAGCGGGCACTTTCGAGTCGGCCGTTGTTCCATCATTGATGAGGATCAGTGACGATAGTTTCGGGTTCGTACACGCATGGTTTAATCCATTGCGGACACCCGCAGACGTGGCGAGATTCGTACCTTCCGACGTTCCATTGCTGACCGGTGTTCCTGCGGTCGGAATAAGTTGCACATCGAACGGAGTTTCTAGCACGCCCGACGGAAGGATTACGGTTTCTGCGCTTTGCACACTCGGCAGCATGTTGCTGGTGAGGGGCGGTGGAAGCGGAAGAGGCGGTACAACCTCCGAGAGCAGAATCGAATCCACGGTCGGCTGATTGCTCTGGCCCTGGCTCGAGGACGAACTCAAATGTTGCGTCTGTTGCTGCGGTTGCGAGCTGCGGCTGCAGGGAAGTACTTGAGAGCTTGGTATTAGCGTTTCCTGCACGGTGTCGTTGTTGCCGTTGCATGTCCGCTCGGAACGCCAGCCCCCACCGGCTCCCCGATTACCTCCGACAGTCCCCGCCCGACCACGGGACGGATCAAAGCAGGGTAGCACCTGCTTAAACTCCTTGCGAAAGTTATCATTCAGCCAGGCGTACAGAAACGGATTGTAGCACGTAGAGGACATAGCCGTGAGATGCGCGATGAAGAAGATCAGATTGTAGAAGCGCCAGCTGTTGATGTCCGAGTTGAAGTCGTTGCACATGTTGACTACGTTCAGCGGTAGCCAGGAAATGCCGAAAATGGCCACCATCGAAATAAGCATTCGGTTCGTGCGCTTCTTCCG
>KZ063257.1:6611-67531 GCA_002091835.1 Anopheles maculatus
TTTTGCCAAGATGATTCTATGGTGCGTTTGCACTGTTTCATCCTGTCTCGCCTAGAGATGGGGTGTGTATTAATACTAGTTGATAGACGACCTTCATTTGCAAGTTTGTCAGCTGTTTCATTTCCAGTGATACCAATGTGACTGGGTATCCAACAGAAAGTTATGTTTTTTGTATATGTAATTTTGTCTATTGCTTGAATATGTGGATCCTTTGTTACCCCTTTTTCGAGGGCGGTTAGTACACTTGCACTGTCTGTGAAAATTACATTTGGTTTATCAGGGTTGTAATTTTCCTCTGCTGCTAAGAATATAGCGATAGCTTCAGCAGAAAATATCGAAGTATCGTCTGGGAGCTTTATCGCACAGTTTGTATCTAAGGAGTGGATGCCACATCCTGCAGAGTTTGTTGAAATAGAACCGTCAGTATAAATTTTGTGGTGATTTGAATATTTATGGTTAATAAGGTCTAAAGTGATTTGGTAAGTTTGTATGTTATTTTGTCTATTATGGTTGTAAATGGTCCAGTCTATTATGGGTGATTTTTGAAGCCAAGGGCGTTCAAAGATACTAGGAAGTTTAATGATATCAGGCAAAGGGTAATTGGTGATGCTTTTATAAATTTCACTGGATCGTAAGACCAGAGAGGCAGAACCCATATCTTTTTCTAAAATACGCAAAGCTGAACCTATTAAGCGGAGTAGTATTATATGTGTAAATGGTAGCATGCCACTTTCACATAAAAGTGACTTAATAGGGCTGGTAATGAAAGCGCCTGTAGCGCTCCTTAAAGCCGAATGGTAAATAGGGGATAAAGTTTTGTTTAATTTTACAAATTCTAGACTTGTCAACTCTATTCCGAAAAGGATTTTGGGTATAAGCCAACAGTTTATTAACCGCAGCATAATATAACGGGATGCCCTAGCTTTGTTGGATCCTAACATTCTGAAAACGTTTATGTGAGATTTGGTAGTGGATTGTAGGTTTTTGAAATGAGCATTGAATGTTAGGTTTGAGTCTATGGTAATTCCTAATACTTTTGCTATTTTGACGTTGGGGATGGTTGTGTTTTCTATTTTGATTTGCTTTAACTTTTTGGAATGTCGTAGTTTTCCAATACGTAATATTTGGCATTTTTCAGGTGCAATTTGGAACCCTGTAGAGTTGCACCATTTACTGAATTTTGTTTAAACTATTTTGAAGGAATTTCCTAAATATGACTAAATGATTATTTAAAACTGTTGCAAGTGTTGCTGAATGAAAAATTATTGCGGTAAAATTTTAATGTCGCTATAAAACATGCTGATGTTTAGAAATCGTATAAGGCGGTCCTGCTGCTGTTTGGCGGGTAAAAGAATGGTGGAGTCCTGTAGAGTGCTACGGGTACTCCATCGACATCGTTAGTTATTTTTGAATTATATTTTGTTTTTTTAACACGTTCATGATATAAACAAAAAATATGATTTTTTAATTTGTTTTCAAAACTCTTGCTACTTTTATAACGCTTAATGTTTATTTTCGCGAAGGAGTAAATTATTCAAAAGATTTTTTGCTTACAAGAAATGACACATAGTGTATTTAAAAAATGCAACCTTTTTCACCACCTTTGTGGATTAACCCGTAAAACAAATGTTTAACACATAAAGTAAAGTTTTTATTGTTTTGCAATGTAAATGGAAGAACACAAAAACACAATTTCTACTGGCACAGCTTAACGTTTTCCGCTGCGCATCTCCGTACTACACCTGTGATAAATCTACAATACACAAAATGATTCATCAAGAATGAATAATGTGGCTTGGCCGAAAATACGCGCCACTCGCCAAACAAACCGTGACCGTTCGAAATCGTGCCTTGTAGTTGCATCGTGTTGCTGCTTGCTTGCATCGTTGCACCATTCATTACCGATCTCGCCAACCAGCTTCTCCGTTTTCCCTTCTCCCTTTCCGCTCCACGACCACACACCGATTATGATATTAATTATTTCTGTTGTCCTCTTACGACGCCTGCTACTTTCGGTGTGTACGAACGCGCGGCGGTGCATCGTTTGTCGCCATCTCGTGCGAGAAACGCAGACAAGCTCGAGTCCCATCTCGAAACTTGGCCGAGACACGCTTGTTGCACAAAAGTGCATCGACATTGGACGAGGCGCCGCACTAGAGTGTCCGAGACCCCACGGCACAATGCGGCACGCGCCTATCGGTGTCGCTCGTTCGCACTCCATTCCCGAAAGGCGCATGTGATGCAAGCGCATCGTTAGTGGTCACACACACACACGCTTTCCCGTGCTACTATTGCGCTTTTTAGGGAAGCGAACTGACGCCGTTGGAGTCGGTTGGGCTGGGAGGGCATGTTGCGACGTGTGTGTGTAACGTTTGGTGGGGATTTTTTATTATGATTATTTGCTGTACGTACAAGATGTTTTGCATGGTATTATTTAGTGTCAACGTGCCGGTGGAATGCCACACTATTTACCGGTTTGCTGGTGCAACTGAGTACAGAGACGCACGACCATACCGAAGATCGTAAAACTGGCCGTACCAACCCGCAGGAGGTACACTGTCAGTGGGGCCATTTTTTATCACATTTTAGTGGCGTGTCATTTGAAGCTTTGTCTCAGTTTTGGCTAGTGGGTTGCTATGTGCATCGTGTGTGTATTAATGTTTTGATGGTGTACATTGGTATTTGGAGGATTTGTACGGCAAAATTTTAATCGTTTTCTTTGTAACGTTGCACTCTTCCCTGGCTTCAAACTGATTCGAGAACAATTGCCTCTGAAAGTCCGACCACACACGAGCAATACGGCCGTAGTAGCAAATGGCACCTAAAAATAACGCTTTGTAACGCTTCTTTTTAACGGTGTGTTTCTTTCGGTAGAAACCTCAAACTCGAGGAAACAGGCTAAAATTCGTGTTCAGTTAGAAAAGTAGAGTGATTAAAATAATACTAAAGTATGATGAAAAATATCGAAAAACATAAGGAAATAATAATTTCATTATTTGGCTACAAGTAAAGGGCGTTACGTTTAGACGTCATCTGCAGTTTCGATTCGGTGTTCTTCTGAGCAGAGTCCTAAATGTTTGTATAACTCATTTCACTAGAAATACTTTTTGAATCCTTCCTAACAATGCCCTACTCCACATTGAAGGTGCCGGGGCATCCAATCAGAGGGATTTTTAAAACACCCGACAACGGCTCGAGTGCCATCCACCCCAACGATACTCGACTGGTGATCGCACTCGCGTGTGAGAAGACCCAAAGTTTCCCTTCACAGGAATCGGCGTGATTTCAACACTTAGACACGCAGCCAGAACCTACCCCAAGAATAAAATCGACCCTGCCGTATCAAGCGGTGGGCGCCTCCCGAAAGCAACACCACTGAAATATTGCCCTAATTTCTGCATTCTCACATATCGCCAGCATCATTAGTAGTTCACTCCTTGCCGTTCAAAGGATGAAATGGAAAATGGGAAAAGTAAAGAGAAAACCTGCTCCGATCGGGAAACCGGCGGAACGGCGGGACACACGCGACACAAGCTGTGAAAACTAGTTCAGTGGGGAAAAACGATAAGCGCTCGTGGACGCGTTCGTGCTGCATGTCGCTTAAATGCAGATTGAAAAACGGCCCTCTCCAACACCTTGCGCTTCCTTTCTGCCGCCCCGCTGGTTGCCCGTTCCTATTGCCAATTGAGCTAACGGGCGAAAAACACAAGATGGCACCGGAAATGAAAACCCATCCTCCCGAACAATTCGCAAACGAGCACGATGTCGTTAACTTCCTCGGGGCGGTTCGACATCTTTTGGCATTGCCGGGCCGGGTTTTCATTCACACGACCGGCCGAATGAATGTTTCAATGGCGTTTTGGGGGGTGAGGGAGGTGGGAGTAGAAAAATACAAACAAACGGAAACACCGAACTGCCGAGCTGCCGAGCTTGTTGCCGTACGTCGTTCTCCATTTCGACGACAGAATTCTCAGCGGCACACCGTTTAGCCGTGACGGTGTGTGCGCCGTCTTACCGGCGTCTGTCGCGCGGCTTGTCTCCGTCGATGTGTTTTCTCTTTCCTTCGGTGTAACTTCCGCGTTGGTACGTTCACTTTAATCGCTTTCCATTGGTACTTGTTGGTGCATCTTCTGGCGGACGGTTTCTTACGGGGTTTTGTTTTTCGTCTTTTGGAAGGTTTTCTTTCGCACACTTCCTGGAATGATATTGCAAATGCACGTTAGAAGTTGCTTTTGTGGACACGTGGTACGTACTATTTCTAATTGCAATTTTAGTCGTTCACTTTGGCCAGCATTGCTGTCATCAGCATCGTGGGGCTAGTTCGGTGCGCATGGTATTTGTAGAGATTGGGGTAAATCCTTAGCGTTCTGAAAAGACGACAGTTTCAATCACACTTTGTGTCGGTGCTTTTAGGGTGTTATTACTTTCTACGTGTTTTTGAATGTTATGAGGAAAGGCAAAATACTCTGTTTTATTTTTAATGTTACCAAATGCTTTTTAAATTTTTCTCATGATTTTTTTGATTTTCTTATCTTACTACAAATGGCAAAGGTTTTGGTAGTCATTTATATGTATATTTTTCTGGTCTTGCAAAATGTTCAAATTGAAGTAAAGTCTTTTGTTTGGTAGTTTCTTTTAATTCTGATGACTTTTCATGAGTTTTCAACAGTTTCATGAGTTTGTTATGGAAATAATTACTTTTTTGTAGACATGTAATTTAAGATGTGTATTTGTTAAGTCCTACATTGAGTATATTCATCTTGGTCATATTAAGAGGGATTCACTATCAAGTTACGAGTAAAATCAAGCTAAGAAGAGTAAATAAAGACAGATCGAGACCTCTTGAGGTTGCAGCGTCATACCACAAGGTCATATCAAGAAGCAAAGCATCAAAGGCCATTCAGAGCAAAACTTGCAAGTGTTATTATCCGCACAATAGCAGGGCCTGGCCTGGTGGCAGATGCGACAGCGGCGCCGGTCTTTACATGGCAGAACCGGGGTTCAAGTCTCATCTGGGCCGTTCCCCCATAGTGAGGACTGACTATCCTACTATGCGCTAACAATAAGTCTAGTAAGCCAAAAATGGCAGGCATTAAGAGGTCGTTAGGCAAAGAAAGAAGCGAAGCAAAGTTCCCAATATAGTCCTATATTGTAGTGATTTGAACGACGTACAGTTAGGGATTAATAAACAAATAACATATTCACATATTTTCATATTGGTTAATAAACACAAAAGTAGATGCGTTATCTATTATGGACAACTGGTACATCGAATTACAGCTGCGAGATTTTTGGCTGACATCTTGCTGAGCCCCTGGATCAGTTCCAGCCGTACCTCTTTCGACGCAAATACGTCGCTGCTGTAGGATAAGGATTACCTTGGAGGTCTTTGCTATAGCGCATCAGATCTTTCAACTGGAGCACAATAAGAAGATTATGGTCTCCACAGTAACCTCTTCTCCAACCTAAATATAAATATAACGCCTCGTAGCAATGAAGCGAGAGCAATCAACATCACATGCTCAGGTGGTAAAAAAAGACTTAAAATATTTCAATTGATCAAACGATAGAGTCGTTTTCCCGATTTTTGATAGAAAACCCCTATTGTCTCGTTGAAAATCGGTAGGGCAACGTAATTTATACAATTTTTACAATAGCAGGTGATTATATTTTATTTTCCGTCACTGTACATGTTGCCAGTCCTGCATTTTGATTCAAAGTAATGGATCATCCCCAGGGACAACCAGCTCATGGGTCTACAGAAACATCTGACACTTGATATAGGTAATCAAACGTCGACTAAGATGCTTTACTGCTCCTTAGTCCCGTCCGTAATTTAGTATGCTTCCGTAGTGTGATGGCTTACGTATGCCCGATCCCTAGCGTGTCTGGAGTAAACCCAGAGAAAAATTGACAAGTGTTTGCTCTACGTTCCTGAAGCAATGCTGTGGATTATTGCGGATGGTCTTTCAACGGCACACGCAGAGCTCCTTTGTTGCGAGGCTTTTTGACTTCCGGATCAACCTACCGGCTCTGGTCTCCAAGATCATCCTGTATATCCCATAGAAAACGAGCTCCGCGATATGACGTTACT
Source organism: Anopheles maculatus (assembly GCA_002091835.1). Classification (NCBI taxonomy): domain Eukaryota; kingdom Metazoa; phylum Arthropoda; class Insecta; order Diptera; family Culicidae; genus Anopheles; species Anopheles maculatus. The sequence goes on from KZ063257.1 coordinate 12,706, forward strand.
CGACCTTGAGCAACCTCAATATCATTTTGATGAGTGTTGTATCTTTAATCTTAGGAACCACTCTAATCTTCATTGCAAAACAAAACTACACGCCCTTAAAAAATTGTGTCACTCGTTACCTGCTAAGCAGAGGATGTGTAATCGTTGCGCATTCACTGTCACTTACACAAGCGCCAGCAACACCGCATTAGCAACACCCTTTAAGAAAACACCGATCGAATTGTGTAATGTACGGCCGAGATCGGTGGAGATGATGCAGCCGAAAGCCAATCATTCTGCCTAACCCAAACAACCAAACTGTCTGGCGTGCTTGCTTAAAATACGCGCCGAGAAAAAGAGGGAGCGCACACAATTTCTTGCACTATATCGTCCAGCCAGCTCAAAGTACGGGATAAAAAGAGGCACTATAAAACGAAAACAAATCAGCACGCGTTTTCACGGCTGCACCCCAGTGCACACACACACACACACGGTTGTGTACTCGCGACCGGTCAGACATCGTACGAACCGCCGCTTTACTAATTCTGTCCAGTTTTCGTCTTTTTGGATGCCTGATCGACCGCTTGTTCGCTTCCGCCCTCGTGCTCGTTTGCATCATCACGTCAGTGTTATGACTGGCTTTTGGGGGTTTTTGCTTCTCTGGTTCAACAGTGGACGATCCCGAATGGTTTTGTTTTCTTTATTGCTCCGCTGTTACTTCTGTTAATCAGTCGAAACAGAATTCACGGATCAACACTAACGCGAGGCGTGAAGGTTCGGGAGACAGCGTGCGCTGCAGTGCTCGATTTGAATGGCTGTCAAAGCGATTTGGCACGTTGCATATCGAGTGGCAAAGCGTGATACTTTCCTGCTATTTCCGTACTAAAAGAGGGAGAGAGAGAGAGGGAGACGAAAAAGAAATAAAACCACAAACGAATGAATAAATGTAACTAAAAGTCCACGAATCGATTTTTATTCGTCACCTTTCGCTTTTGGTAGTACTATTGTTTCTAGTTTTATTTCTTTGTTCTCTCTCTCTCTCTCTCTCTCTCTCTCTCTCCCTCTCTCTCCCTCTCTCTCTTCTTTACTTTTGTCTGGTCTTCTATCCAGACTTATACGCTTGGTGCTTTTTTTGTTGTAGTATAAAAACTTCGTGAGCCGTTTTTTGTTAACACCTTGCATCTTTTAGACCTGGAACGCCTACGCCTGAAAGGGTGAACTCGGCGCGAAATCGTGTATTTGTTCGCTTGTTATACGGTTATTGTTATGAGTGTGGCGTAGCTTCGTTTTTTTTTATTGGTCTTGTTTTGGGTAGCTCTGGTGACGTTCTATTTGTTTTATTTTTGTATGCCAGATGAGAACAGCATGCAGAGCGTAGATTTTTTTTTTATTAAACATTTGTCTCCTCATACACAATTGCCCGCTGTCTCTGTTAACGTTTGGTTTTTGAGGGTTTTGCTTACTGCCCAACGGATTACGATGCTCCGAAGTCTCGGGCGCGCTTGTGTGTGGTGTTTATTTCATGTTTTTTTTTTTTGCAAATTTTGCAACGTGTGAAGAGCGGAAGAGAAAGAGGTGGGAGTGTCTGGGAAGACGCGACGTGAACGTGTTGGATGGTTGCAGTTTCAAGGTCGCCACGGTTTATCTCGCGAATATATAGACCCGTTTTGTGCGAGATGACGACGGTGATGATGATGATGCGATTCGTGTGATGAGTGAAGGGGCATATAAAGTGAAGCGTTAGTGCTGGAAAGCTTTATGGAGAGGTTTTTTTTTATATTATAGCATCGCTTTTTGGTTGATGACGTTTGTTCGGGTTTAAGTGCAGACTTTATTCCATTTTGCACGGGGATTTAGTGGTTGCATAATCGTTATTAAACTGTGTTTTGATGCAGTTAATGTTTGCTGCCTTCAAAGGGATTGTGAGCGTTCTTAATGACCTTTCTTCTGTAATCTAAAGAATAGGATTTATGTTAAGGAAATACTGAGGTCTTTTAACAATAACTATTTCATTAAAATTTGTATGTTGAATATTTTTGTTTGCTGCAAAGTGTGATAGAGTTTTTTAAAAGTCATAATGACTTAATTTTTTTTTATTATAAAAATTTTTTGGTGCCTTAAGCTACCAAACACACATTATCAATACGGCCAGACCGCCCTACATGAGCCAAAAAAAAGCTACCAAACACTAACAACTTTCAAATCAATCATCCATTACTCAGTTTGCTCACGTAAACTGCTTTAATTGCGAACAACACTTCATTTTCTGCAGTGACACCTTGCTGACGCTGTGACGGCGCACCATTTAATAGGCTACCGATTTTGGCTAGCTTCAATGTTTTGAAGCCTACGACTGGAAACATTTGCCATCATTAACTAATAAATTAAAAGAAGAAAAAAAACAAGTTAAAGCAGGCTATTTCGTCCCGGGAGTAAAGTTTTGTTCATTAATTAATTATCAACAAGCGCGTGTGCGTTAAACACTGTTTAGCATCACGCTTTAGCCATAAATCATTGCACCGGTTTGTGCTTTGCTTCGGCTTCGGTTAAAACTGCCAATTGATTTCGGTTGCTTCACCATCATAAAACACCCTCAACACTGTAAGGGGCCACTTTGCTAAGCCTTTTGCTAAGTTCGGGCTGTGGTGAATAGTGTACGGCATCCGCTCAAGGTGTGTTTGAGGTCTGCCAACAGTGGAATGATTCAAAAAATCGAACTCTTGATAAAGATGTCTCCATTCGATTCGTTGCAAATTTAAATTCCCTCTTTTTCTTCCAATTTTATTCATTTCTTTACGGAGGCACAAAAATACACAAAAATTGAGAATAAAAAAAGCGTGATCACCGAACGTGATCAATGGTTGCAGTCACAAATTATTTAAAAGCATTTACTTCTGCCCCATCCGCGAAGGAAAAGTATTTTAATTGTTTTTTTTTGTTCTTGTTGTTTCTTTCTATTTTTAAGTCACTCTGTTGGCCCCCATTTTCGTGTATCCTTCATCCATGACCTTGAAATATTTTGCTCCATCTGTCCGTCTGCGAAGTGGGAAGAGTGACTCCCAAAAGTGGGAAGCGCTTCAGACAGTGACGTGACACGGTTTACTCCGCACGCGGACGTATCGACCGATTTGTGTATGTGTGTACTCCACCTCCAAATCTGCTGGATGCACCAAGGTTCGGCGGAGGAAAGTAAGGACCGAGATTCGACGGTTGAGGAAGTTTTATTTATTTGATGATTGAATTTGCATCGGCGGAAGTTTGACGGTCGCGAAAGGATATTTGTCTGGCGGTGTTTGGAATTTGTTTGACGTTTCGATTGGGTGTTTTTTGTTCGGCTTTTTTTTTTGTCCCTGCATTTTCGGAACTGTGAATGCTAACCCGACGTGGGTTCGATATTTGTACATCGTTTTTTTTTTTCTCTTGCTTCTTGTAAGCGTGATGCTTATTAGCGGAATATGGATGAAGTTTTTGCTTGCATTTTGTTCGATTGCGTTGCATAACGTTCATGTTATTACTTATGGTGAATATTGTTGATTGCAATGAGCGAAAAAGAAACTTCTGCTTTTACATGTACTGTTTTGAGGATTATAGTTAAATTAAAGCATGAGAATTACTCTCAAAAAAGATGTTAATTCAATTAAATTATTGCTTAAAATTTGCTCCAATTCTACATGCAAGAAATACTCTTTAAAACACTGCCTGTTTGGTAAATAGCGAGATCTTTGTATATGCTAAAAGTTCCAAATCCATCAAGGATAATGAATGTTTGGATAGCGCTCTCCGATATTTATCAACTGAGATCAGTTGAGAGTCTCTACGATTGAGGACGCTTCAACCTAACCAAAGATCGCTGTTAATTTCTCATTTCGAGTTCTCAGTGTCACATGGATGGTTTTGTCTCAGAGTTGACAAGCAAATTTTGAAAAATAATTGTCCATCAAATTTTTCTTATTCAAATGGATATTAAAACACTTTTATCCAAGGTCCATGACGATAAAACTGCCATGCCATAAAGACTTTGTTTCCTCCTGCATATCTGCTACATTAAAAGAAGCCTACCTAATTTTAAGATTATTCATCAAGTTTTTTCATGAAAGCATTGATGAAATGTTGATCAATTTGAAGCAATTGTATTTGGTTATCTGAAGAAATCGCTCTAGTTTAGGGATCATATTCAAAATTAGAACAATCTTTCAAGTGCAGCTTATTTGTGGCCATAGCTGCCCATAAAAAACATTCCTAAAACGTGTCAATATTTTGTCTTCACATAAAAGACTTCATACAAGAGCTAATGGATGGTTGGGTCACAGGGAGTAAAACACGGAGCTATCCAATGAAAAATAAAGAACAGCTGTACTGGTCAATTGATTTTCTTTCCATTACAGTCTCTTGTAACATCAGCTGTTCCTAGCAGTAAGCTCTCCAAATTCCTCACAGTCATTCCTAGCTACAAGTACGGTCAGGCCAGATACTTATCAAGCTCTCGACAGAAGGTGTATGGATGCTGAAAGCAAATGAAACTTCACCACCCACCATAATTAAAGTTTTAATTGAATTTAAAAATCGCTCACCTTTGAAGGAAACCAATCGAATGCCAGCAACGTGCTCGCGGATCGTAGATAATAGTAACCGATTTATTCGTACTTACTCATGCCCAGTTGAGTAATTACGGTCAATTAATTTCCTTCCCAACGAGACTAATTTGCCTGGTTAGAAACAAACCTTCCCAGTTTGTCATTTCATTACGGCGTTTGTCAACCAGTTTGTCACTTCGGCTGTGGCGATCGCGATACACGTGGTGCATGATACCATGGGCACTCGAAACGGTGCCAGTGAAACGGGTATGGAAAACCGCGTGCCGATAGGTCGGATACCGACGTACATATGTTATGTAATTACTGCAGAATGCTACCCTATCAATTATCGGGTGGAATGTGTGCTGGGATTCGCGTGAAAGAACAGCACGAAAAAAAAACACAGTAACTAAAAATGCAACTCCTCTCAACCCTCAGATACCGGTTTTGGGTTGATAGCAACACGCAGCTAAACAATTATTCTAGCTGCCAACTGCAGAGAACCAAGTGAGCCAGGAGTGTTTATTTGCTTCGATGATTAACGCTTGATTAAAACACCTTCTGGCGCGGTACCATTGATTGGATAAAGGGATTTTTCTATTAACAGAAAAAAACCCCGATTGAAATAGCTATAATTTTGATAATAATTTGTTTTCCGATGTAATTGCACTACGAGCTATAATTCATAGGTTAATTAAAACCCCGGCAAAAAATAACCCCTCATGTTATGTGTCCTGCGTGAGCGATTTGAGCAAACAGTCGGGCACGCGCTCCATGTTCGCACATGTGCCTGTCACAAACCTGTCTGCGCGAAACCCGTCATTATCGCGATGTACCTTCGCCAAGGACAGATTGCCGCAGGTCACCTAAACCCGCGCAAGGAAGTCGTTAATCACATCCAGATAAACATCTTTATTTTGTTGCCGTTTTCGACCCATACGCGCAGAAACGACTGCTGTCGAAAATGTGGCGATCAACTTACTTACTTACTTACTTATCAGGCGCTACAACCGCTTCGCGGTCTTGGCCTGCTGCAACAATCCTCGATACCGCTCACGGTTTAGCGCCGTCGTCTGCCAGTCCAATATCCCGGCCGTTCTGGCGGACGCATCTACGCCATCACTCCATCTCAGTTTGGGCCTACCACGCCTCCTCTGTCCATGTGGACGGCCTAAAAGGACTTTACGGGCTGGGACTCGCCAATCACCGTTCCGAAATCCGAACGTCATTAGAAGAAGGAGCATGCGAATATTATCAAACACACACACACAAAGCGCACGCCGTGAGTCATTTTCGCCAGTGACACAGAAGTCCACCACGAGATGAACGTCGTTGGTGGCGGCAGAAGCTTGCTGTCTGCTCCAAATAGGCCGGCGTCAAAGATCGGCCGGCGTTGTGACGCAAGTGACAGTGGCTGCGGGTACGCTTCTTGAGTCCTCCCGACATCTCCCATTAGCGAGTCCGTGAGCTAATTCTCACTCCCGAGTTTGTGGCGATCTCAATAAAGTCTGATATGTCTTCACCAAACGAGCACACACACACTGATTGGAGGTCTCTCGTTAGGTGTTCGGCGACACCGACAACTTCGTTGATTCACAAAAGTCCAAGAATAATCGGCGCACACAACAACAAAAAAAGACACATCAACCCTCACAGTTGGAGGCTGCTTTCACACGCTCCGAAACGAGCCCAATCTTTTCGCTCTTCTTGATCCTACTCCCGGACCGGGGGGGTTTTCCAAACGTTTCGCAACAGAGCGAACTGGCAGCGAAGTTCACACACAATCTTACCGCTAGAAGCGCCTCTTGGGACGTGCTTCAAGCCGGCCGCGTTGAATCGTTTGCTGTTAATTTATACATTTTTCTTCCACCGAGCCGCGCATCGTTCCGTGCTGTGGCCTGTATCAAAGATCATTCATGACGCTGCTGATGCTATCGTGAACTCATAATTTGCTTCAAAGATCATCTTCCGCTTGTTTTTTTTCGAACTGTTCTCACCTTCACTCTCCACACAGATCGGAAGTGAAGGGGCATATAAAGTGAAGCGTTAGTGCTGGAAAGCTTTATGGAGAGGTTTTTTTTTATATTATAGCATCGCTTTTTGGTTGATGACGTTTGTTCGGGTTTAAGTGCAGACTTTATTCCATTTTGCACGGGGATTTAGTGGTTGCATAATCGTTATTAAACTGTGTTTTGATGCAGTTAATGTTTGCTGCCTTCAAAGGGATTGTGAGCGTTCTTAATGACCTTTCTTCTGTAATCTAAAGAATAGGATTTATGTTAAGGAAATACTGAGGTCTTTTAACAATAACTATTTCATTAAAATTTGTATGTTGAATATTTTTGTTTGCTGCAAAGTGTGATAGAGTTTTTTAAAAGTCATAATGACTTAATTTTTTTTTATTATAAAAATTTTTTGGTGCCTTAAGCTACCAAACACACATTATCAATACGGCCAGACCGCCCTACATGAGCCAAAAAAAAGCTACCAAACACTAACAACTTTCAAATCAATCATCCATTACTCAGTTTGCTCACGTAAACTGCTTTAATTGCGAACAACACTTCATTTTCTGCAGTGACACCTTGCTGACGCTGTGACGGCGCACCATTTAATAGGCTACCGATTTTGGCTAGCTTCAATGTTTTGAAGCCTACGACTGGAAACATTTGCCATCATTAACTAATAAATTAAAAGAAGAAAAAAAACAAGTTAAAGCAGGCTATTTCGTCCCGGGAGTAAAGTTTTGTTCATTAATTAATTATCAACAAGCGCGTGTGCGTTAAACACTGTTTAGCATCACGCTTTAGCCATAAATCATTGCACCGGTTTGTGCTTTGCTTCGGCTTCGGTTAAAACTGCCAATTGATTTCGGTTGCTTCACCATCATAAAACACCCTCAACACTGTAAGGGGCCACTTTGCTAAGCCTTTTGCTAAGTTCGGGCTGTGGTGAATAGTGTACGGCATCCGCTCAAGGTGTGTTTGAGGTCTGCCAACAGTGGAATGATTCAAAAAATCGAACTCTTGATAAAGATGTCTCCATTCGATTCGTTGCAAATTTAAATTCCCTCTTTTTCTTCCAATTTTATTCATTTCTTTACGGAGGCACAAAAATACACAAAAATTGTGAATAAAAAAAGCGTGATCACCGAACGTGATCAATGGTTGCAGTCACAAATTATTTAAAAGCATTTACTTCTGCCCCATCCGCGAAGGAAAAGTATTTTAATTGTTTTTTTTTGTTCTTGTTGTTTCTTTCTATTTTTAAGTCACTCTGTTGGCCCCCATTTTCGTGTATCCTTCATCCATGACCTTGAAATATTTTGCTCCATCTGTCCGTCTGCGAAGTGGGAAGAGTGACTCCCAAAAGTGGGAAGCGCTTCAGACAGTGACGTGACACGGTTTACTCCGCACGCGGACGTATCGACCGATTTGTGTATGTGTGTACTCCACCTCCAAATCTGCTGGATGCACCAAGGTTCGGCGGAGGAAAGTAAGGACCGAGATTCGACGGTTGAGGAAGTTTTATTTATTTGATGATTGAATTTGCATCGGCGGAAGTTTGACGGTCGCGAAAGGATATTTGTCTGGCGGTGTTTGGAATTTGTTTGACGTTTCGATTGGGTGTTTTTTGTTCGGCTTTTTTTTTTGTCCCTGCATTTTCGGAACTGTGAATGCTAACCCGACGTGGGTTCGATATTTGTACATCGTTTTTTTTTTTCTCTTGCTTCTTGTAAGCGTGATGCTTATTAGCGGAATATGGATGAAGTTTTTGCTTGCATTTTGTTCGATTGCGTTGCATAACGTTCATGTTATTACTTATGGTGAATATTGTTGATTGCAATGAGCGAAAAAGAAACTTCTGCTTTTACATGTACTGTTTTGAGGATTATAGTTAAATTAAAGCATGAGAATTACTCTCAAAAAAGATGTTAATTCAATTAAATTATTGCTTAAAATTTGCTCCAATTCTACATGCAAGAAATACTCTTTAAAACACTGCCTGTTTGGTAAATAGCGAGATCTTTGTATATGCTAAAAGTTCCAAATCCATCAAGGATAATGAATGTTTGGATAGCGCTCTCCGATATTTATCAACTGAGATCAGTTGAGAGTCTCTACGATTGAGGACGCTTCAACCTAACCAAAGATCGCTGTTAATTTCTCATTTCGAGTTCTCAGTGTCACATGGATGGTTTTGTCTCAGAGTTGACAAGCAAATTTTGAAAAATAATTGTCCATCAAATTTTTCTTATTCAAATGGATATTAAAACACTTTTATCCAAGGTCCATGACGATAAAACTGCCATGCCATAAAGACTTTGTTTCCTCCTGCATATCTGCTACATTAAAAGAAGCCTACCTAATTTTAAGATTATTCATCAAGTTTTTTCATGAAAGCATTGATGAAATGTTGATCAATTTGAAGCAATTGTATTTGGTTATCTGAAGAAATCGCTCTAGTTTAGGGATCATATTCAAAATTAGAACAATCTTTCAAGTGCAGCTTATTTGTGGCCATAGCTGCCCATAAAAAACATTCCTAAAACGTGTCAATATTTTGTCTTCACATAAAAGACTTCATACAAGAGCTAATGGATGGTTGGGTCACAGGGAGTAAAACACGGAGCTATCCAATGAAAAATAAAGAACATCTGTACTGGTCAATTGATTTTCTTTCCATTACAGTCTCTTGTAACATCAGCTGTTCCTAGCAGTAAGCTCTCCAAATTCCTCACAGTCATTCCTAGCTACAAGTACGGTCAGGCCAGATACTTATCAAGCTCTCGACAGAAGGTGTATGGATGCTGAAAGCAAATGAAACTTCACCACCCACCATAATTAAAGTTTTAATTGAATTTAAAAATCGCTCACCTTTGAAGGAAACCAATCGAATGCCAGCAACGTGCTCGCGGATCGTAGATAATAGTAACCGATTTATTCGTACTTACTCATGCCCAGTTGAGTAATTACGGTCAATTAATTTCCTTCCCAACGAGACTAATTTGCCTGGTTAGAAACAAACCTTCCCAGTTTGTCATTTCATTACGGCGTTTGTCAACCAGTTTGTCACTTCGGCTGTGGCGATCGCGATACACGTGGTGCATGATACCATGGGCACTCGAAACGGTGCCAGTGAAACGGGTATGGAAAACCGCGTGCCGATAGGTCGGATACCGACGTACATATGTTATGTAATTACTGCAGAATGCTACCCTATCAATTATCGGGTGGAATGTGTGCTGGGATTCGCGTGAAAGAACAGCACGAAAAAAAAACACAGTAACTAAAAATGCAACTCCTCTCAACCCTCAGATACCGGTTTTGGGTTGATAGCAACACGCAGCTAAACAATTATTCTAGCTGCCAACTGCAGAGAACCAAGTGAGCCAGGAGTGTTTATTTGCTTCGATGATTAACGCTTGATTAAAACACCTTCTGGCGCGGTACCATTGATTGGATAAAGGGATTTTTCTATTAACAGAAAAAAAAACCCCGATTGAAATAGCTATAATTTTGATAATAATTTGTTTTCCGATGTAATTGCACTACGAGCTATAATTCATAGGTTAATTAAAACCCCGGCAAAAAAAAACCCCTCATGTTATGTGTCCTGCGTGAGCGATTTGAGCAAACAGTCGGGCACGCGCTCCATGTTCGCACATGTGCCTGTCACAAACCTGTCTGCGCGAAACCCGTCATTATCGCGATGTACCTTCGCCAAGGACAGATTGCCGCAGGTCACCTAAACCCGCGCAAGGAAGTCGTTAATCACATCCAGATAAACATCTTTATTTTGTTGCCGTTTTCGACCCATACGCGCAGAAACGACTGCTGTCGAAAATGTGGCGATCAACTTACTTACTTACTTACTTATCAGGCGCTACAACCGCTTCGCGGTCTTGGCCTGCTGCAACAATCCTCGATACCGCTCACGGTTTAGCGCCGTCGTCTGCCAGTCCAATATCCCGGCCGTTCTGGCGGACGCATCTACGCCATCACTCCATCGATCAACGACTAAATTAATACGCCCGATCGCTCAATAATGCAATGAGCGGAAGCTGAACGCAGACGCGAAGATGGCCGAACCATTAATGTCAGTAAAGAACGTTACAGCGAACGAAAGACACGACCATTTACGTGCGATGATGCTACTGTATGGTGGGACGCTTGGGCTAATGGTTGCAAATAAAACACAAACTTAAGAATCATAAAAAAGCGTCAAATAGTGTAGAACGACGATGCTTACACACTCGCTGATTCATGATGGATCCTCGAATCGAAAGCTCGAGAAGCTGCCACAAAACAGTAAAGGCTGTGCTGTGGACAACAAATCGTTGTGACATGATCGTTGCTACTGGTTTTACAATGAAGAATGGCAGTTTGTTGGAATGTGTTGTGCTGCTGTATCTCCGGAATATAGTTGAGACTCGCATGTAGCAGTGAAGCATTAAAAAGAAGTATTTTATTTTGCTTTTGATGATCATACTTACTTACTTACTTTTTTACTGTTTTATGATGCAATTCTACCGTTTGAAAGTCTTTCAATCGTTTTTTAAGAGCAAAAATGAATTTATTTTGCAAAAGTCCTATGATGACATAAGCCTGAAAATCTGAAAATTTTAAACCATTTTCTGTCAAACAGTCAAGCAATCACAGCAGTTGAACCAAACTAGGTAAATTCATCCCAAAACGAATTACATTTCTTGAGCATCGGCAACATAAGCTGAGCGTGCCAAAGAGGCTTGAGAAATAACCAAATCAACCCAACTCAAAGACACCTGCTCGTATTTAATTTTCTGGTTTTGCGCTAAAAAATCTAATAATGAAGGAGTGTCTTTGTTTTTCGACTAGATAATTTCAGCTGGATGGCCAGTTGAGTTCCCTTCATGAAACAAATACATTATTTTGTGTGCCAATAATCACTTAATCTACCTATCCTCTCAAACCCATAATTACTTAATGTATTACCAATCAACAATAACAGTATAGACAGCGTTCACAGTCCTTACTATTCATCACTGAACAGCGTTAGAATCATCCTAGAGTAAGACATAAAACTTTCTTATTCTTCAAACTTATCTGCATCTGTTCCCTTGTAAGAAGAATTCTAGCTTCTGTGTGAAGCTGTACTGTGCGCAACCTTGGCGTGTGATTGAGAATCATCTCGTGGAATTACTTCAGAACACTCTGTACGAAAAGCATTCTCCTACTGGAGCATTGCCTCCAGATGTTGTATTCGTATGAAATTTGCCGGAAGTATAACCTGTTTTCACAGGATATATCCAATTCTGATTGTACGAGAACAGCTTTGCTTGATGCTTAAATGTATGTTTAGTAGGATAGCGCATGTTTTGGTTTTGAGATTTTCAATGTGAGTTTTAAACATAAGGTCCAATTATCTACTGTATCGCCAAGATATCCTACTGTGAAGGTCCAGTTAAGGAACTGAGTTGTTGTAGAGTAATATTGTCATTGATTTCCTTAGTCCAGTTTTCGAATGATGCACACTTTTTATCCTGTATTTCGTATTCTATCAGTTTGTTGTCTTTATGCTGATCTTTTTGTAAACAGTATAGTGGCTGGAACCGGGGCGGCCCGGTGGTGTATTCGATAGCGGCGCCGGTCTTCACACGGCAGGACCGAGGTTCGAATCCCGGCGGACCGCCTCCCCGTACGCAGGGCTGACTATCCAGCTACGGGTACAACTTAGTCACAGAAAGCTAGCAATAGCTGGCAGGCCAAGACCTCACGAGGTTGTAGTGCCAAGGAAGAAGAATAAGATAGTGGCTGGATCAACATGATATAAACGTACAAATAGATCCATCCTTTGCTGATGTAACTTTACAAACGTGTGCCACCTGTAACAAGATGCGTTCCAATTAATCATTTACAATAACTCACTTTGCGTTTCTCTGTAAAATCATTACTGCCTGCCAAAAGACAACAGCGCACGTGATTCTCGCTTTCCCCAGAAACACTGCTTGTTAAACGTGTTACAATGCCAACCTGCAATCGGCACAAGAATATGGGGTACGGTTACCAGGCCACCTGTTGCTATCGACGTAGTAATGCCGACGAAGTAAATTTACTACGAATCGATTCGTCGAACCACCGTCCTGTGTACGTATGTTTGTAAATCAATCTTTGCCCAGTCAATAGACTAACGAACATTGCACCAAACCTCGGCAGTCCTCCCGAAAACGTTCGATGGATGTGTGTGCTGTGATCTGTGCCATACGAACCGGGGCTAGTGGCGATGAGGGTGCGCGCGCCCGTCCGGAGCAGATAGAATCATTGATTTAGACTTCGCGTAACTTGCACAACCTGTACCTATAGCTACTTCGGGACTGTGCATCGAAACAGCGTACGATGATGTATCGATTTTTCCTTCCATCTGCCCGGGGAAGCGTCGACACGTGGATGCACGAGTGAAAGTTACCTTTGCCAGGCTGCTGTAAACTCAATTTACGTTCGTTCAAACGCGTTCGTTCAACTTTTACGATCGTCCTCGGGCGTACGTGTGGGATGCGTTCGGTGCCGTGTTCCCTTCCTTCCCGATCGATTGCACGAAATCCATCTCACCTGCAGTCCTGGTTGCATGGATCACCAACCTTACCGTGATTGCATTACGGGAGCTCGTTTGCATCAGTTTCAATCCTTCAGTGTTGTCGGTGGGGTAAGGAAGTGAGGCTGCAGGAAGGAGGGACAAATGCATCTGCTCGGTCACATTTGCATCCAGATCGGATTGACACTCCATACTGGGTGGTGTAAGATGTCGGGAACATGTCTTTCGTGCAGAAATAATTCGTATGCTTAGCGCACTGTGGGTGTTGTTAGTTGAAAGTTATCCGGATTGATTTTTCTATTTTTAATTTAAAAAGGTAAAATTTGATTTTACTGAAACAACTCATACAATTTGAAATACATCCGTAATTTATAATACGAAATTTAGTCTTACATAGATTCAAGAATTGATTATCTGTTTAATTGATTTCAACAAAATCTACGCTCAATGTCAATCCTATTTCGACTCTAATCAATTTTGAACGAAACATTGCTATATTCACTGCAAGTCACAGCTTTTTAAAGATTGATTTCAAAAACCGATACTGACAACCATACGCTGCGGTTTTGGCACACCATCCGCCAGATCGAAACAGCTGACGGAGCAACGACCAACGTACGACCGTACCGCCGATTGCAATCGAACCAGAACCGTGGTGATTGAAACCGAAATCTGGGACAGAATAAACCATTAGTCAATTTAGTGTGCAGCAAAGGTAGATGGTGCTGCGGCCGCATCAGAATGTCTGTGGCAAGAATGTAGCCGGGGAGCTAGATCGATCGAAGCTAATGCAATATTGTGTAAGCTTTCACTCTAAATTTTTGTCGTATTGTATAAACTGCAAAAGCACCTTTCACCGTCGTGCTCGGTTAGTACCGGTAAATGCGTTTCTCGGTGAATACGGTGTGGTATTGATGCAACAGTCGGTTAAAGTTCGATTTCTTTTAGCAACCGTTACCGTGACCGAGGGTTGGTTTTACCGTAGAAGCAGGATCATGTAGTTGCTAATGCACACTCGGCAGGTTGGCCCTTTCGTAAGGGGTTGAATTATGTATTGGCTGTAGTATGTTTCAAATGGTTTCAAAATAGTTGTTGCAAAATTTATTATAAAGGACAGTGATAGATGTACAGAAATATGGTTTTGGTGGATATTTTTTCTTTCCTTGGTGTGCAATTATTGTTGCATATTATTGGCAATGAAAAAATAAATTGAGGAATATCACAAAATAAAATGAAAATTATTTTGCTAATCTGTAATGTAATAATAAAATTTACATTATATTTTACTTAATAATATTGTCTGGATTAACAAGAAACTACCTATTTCGAACCTTCCCCATTCAACTAGCTTAATGCATTTAAATTTACTTGAATCCTACATCCAAGAAGTATCACGGGGGATCCTTAGAGAGTTAGCTGGTGCCTTAACCAGGACTTTTTTGACTACTAACTAATGTTAGTATCAGGTCCTTAAGTAAACTTTATCTATAAACCTTAACAAACAGTTACCAATCCATCTTGACTACAGAATTTCAAAATATGCTTAAGATAATCTAATCTCACTAATCACTACTTAAGAATACAGATTCTTTTCGATCTATAAGACAAGGCTGTGAAAATGTGAATATGTCCCTGTTATTCAAGATGTTCTCTACCGTAAAGATGGCTCATCTGGTTCTTGAATCCAAGATTGACAGCAATAAACCCGAATGGTGGCAAAAGTATTTGTTCATTAAAAAAGCCGAGAAACAGTGTAGGATTGCTAGAACATATGATTTATTAGCCCTTTTCGTTTTGACTTACCAGAAGTATGACCCAGAAGAGTTATAAAAAATCGAAGCAGTTGTTCATCGAGAATTCATTAGAAAGTGTTTCTTTCTATCCAACTATTTTGCAGAGAGATTACTCACAGTTCGAGTTAATCTTCAAATGAAGTTCCCTGTCTGTTTTGGCCTATAGCTACTACACATCGTTAGGACACAGGGTAATCGCGTAGTATAATTCGACTTGATATGAATTTAAGTTTAATTAAAGTTATATTATACTGATTTACGAATCAAGAAGATTCCTAGCTAAGAATGCCTAGTTAAGAAAAAAATTTCAAGAAACGATCACCTTCAAATTGATTAAACTGATATAAAGTTTCTGTATTCCTTTTATGTATCATTTAGTGCACAAAAAAAAGATTATCTAAGCTCGCGCTAGCTTGATGCCCCATCCAAAAGCTAGTTGCATCCACTAGAAACGTTTTGCTAGTTAATAGCAACCATCCTGTGCTCAGCGGTTTTCCTCAACAATACCAAGCATCCAACCACCACTTACTAGCACCTCAGAAATGCAGCTAAACAAACACACCCTGCAACCGTTGATGCTGCTGGATAGCAGTTCCACACATATCGTAGTTGCACCGAGCTTAAAGATCATGCCACTGCAGGAGACAATTTAAAGTGCACTCGACGACAACAGCGAAACGGTGCGTACTTGCCGTGCTGTGTGGATTGTAAAAGAATTGTGTTTATGATCCGTGCCCGACTCTCGCTCCACCGGTACTGCTCGTCTGGTGTGGAATTTGTCTTCGACGATCGCTTGATTATTATTGAGTTGTACTTTTTCAATTATGATGTCTATAATAACCAACAAAAGGGATGGGTAACGCTCGCGGTTTCCTGTCTTCCCTGTTCAGATGACAATGCTCCTACCGACAATGACGATCATCACCGATGATGATGCTGATGATAATGATTATGTTGTTGATGTTGATTACACTGATTGGATGCGAACCCTTGCGCATTCCTCGCGCATCTTTGTTCTTGCCCCAACCGGCTCTCGGCGCGTTGCCTCTTTGTAACCACGGGAATGCCAAAGGGCTCGGGTATCAGTTTACATCATTGTCGGGCAATTGGTGGAACTTAATTAAAATCAATTCCTTGCCCGGCTGTACCGCCGTGGGGAAAGCGATACCTTTGGTGGGCTTGGCAGTGCTACGGAGCAATTTCGCCACTGGCACTGACACCTCGGCACAGTCGGCCGGCAAAAAAAAAACTGTCCGGCGTCTAGTCGGTCATCAAGGGTCGAGTGAAATTAGTGCAATTTAAGATTTATTTTCCAAGCATTCCCTTCCCGGTTCGTTTGGAACCGCTGGTGGTGGTTCGGGGTATGTGTTTGTGTAAGGGATGTGAGTTTAAGATTTTTCTTTTGCAATCTCTTGCAAGGGATATAATTAGAAGTGAAGGAAGGCATTGTTAAATACTTTAACTGTATTTGATCAGGTTATCTCATATCCTAGATATCCAATTCTTATGTCATACATGGATCTGTGTGTCATACAAGATGATTTGGCAGTTTTCAAACGTTTTTGGATAAGTTTACCTGGTTTTGGTTCGGCTGCATTGACTGCTCGAATGTTTTTAGCAAATAAAAATGCAAAATAAAACCCTTTGAAGATTCTTTTAAACACCTGCTTAAATGACGGTATTTGACAAGTTTACATGAGAGTTGTCAAAACCCTTTTTTGACTTGTTGCTTAGAGGGTTTAGTTATCATAGATTCAATAAATGTTAATAAATGTTAACATAAGCTTCAATTATTTAATTATTTCTATGATTATTTTAAATACCAGCATCGAACTGTTCTTATATATTTCCAAAATTTGCTGGATTTAAGTATTATTTTATCATTAAAAAGTTTTTTTTTCTATAAATGAGCACCTGTTTCATAAGAATCGAAAACGTATCCGGAGCGTTTGCATCCAAATCACAATTAACATACTCCAATCCGAGCTTCGCACGTACCAGACATGATCGGCAATCGAGTGCGATTGGGTTTTATGATCAATAAACCTTCATTTTTATGCTCCCACGCGATGTCACCGACCCGCACACCGGTGGCATATCAATAAACCTGACCACGGGGCATGGCTGTTACATGCAATTTTAATTTATAATTTTAACATATCTTTCTTCAACTGCTGATTCCAAATTGGTAAATGTTTTGCTCTATCCGTGCCATTATGACACACACAATTCATATCGATTTGAACGTAAATCCCGCACAAGACACAATTCTATTCGTCAACATCAAAACCGAGATGCGCACCTTCGAAAGCGAACCACCGCGATTGTTCTGGACAAATTGGTCACCCTTCCAATTAACGGACGAGTGGCATGAAATGATCGTCGTAGGCTGCATCCCATGCACAAAGCTGCAACGCGGTAAGTGCAATTTGTCAGTCAAGTCGCGGTCGCAGCACGGTCGGTTTGCCTCTGCTGCCTTTTCTGATTGGTCAATTGACCGCATCGCCATTTTCATGCAACCTGCTGCTGCTGGGTGCGTCCAAAACGTCGAAACCCACCGGCCACCGAAAATGTGACCCAACGAACGCATTTAATTTATTTAGTTCTCTGTTTTGTCGCGTTCATCCCTCAACCGTTGGCGTGACATCGAAGTTGGTTTAAAACGATTAGGTAGCATAAACATCACACTTTACGGCTTAGCTTGCATCGTAAAGCCAATCCATGATGTTGAGCCATGAAGACGCACAACCCACCCGACGACCGGCGGGACGGATCGGACTGCATTCAATTAATTTATGACGCAGCACGGTCCACCGTAAATGTTGTGATGATGAATTTAAATTTCATTTTAATGAATTTGTGATGCAAAGCGAACAGAAACGGAACGAATGAAAGAGATTTTAAAGCGGGGAAGAAAAACAAGCGACTTAAACAGTCACAAAAGCGCCAATGAAAAGCAGTGCACGGCGCAAGCACAGTGCATCGAAATGGCGAAAGCTATAGTCACAAAGTGCATCATAATAATGTGCATAAAAGTTTCATTGCAGAAAAACGAATACGAAAACAATACTACCCACAGTACGCGTTAACTTTGCCTTTTTGAGCACCAAAACTCATCCTTTCTAGCGAGGGTACACGTTGGTAGCGTTTTGGGAAGGTTCGATTATGTGTCCCATCGCTCAAACTTTCAACATGTCCAGCCCACCTGTACATACCTTTTACAAAGAGATGAATGAAATGGGAGAAGAAACAAATAAAAAGGCGACCAGAAAGCGAGCGCTGGACGTTTCACACTCATTTGCGTATTGCAAACGTGACTGGAATTGGCAGTGATTGATGAAGTTTTGGGCGGCCCGGGCACCATAAGCGTCGAGTAGATGATCGGCCCGAATGAATCATTATAACGCAGTTGTCAATGCGCGGAAAGCAAGAAATGGTGACTGACTTATGCGTTATGAGATTAACACGCGTGGCGTTGGGCAGAAACATTTCGAAAGTGATACGCTTCTAACGTTTTTGAGGGTTTGTGTCTCAAGCAGAACAATTTAAATTTTTTGTGTTATAAGAAGGTGATTGCTACTACTATCAACAAAATTGCCTAACTTCAACGATGAGGCTCATAGATAGTAAAAAATAGTACCAAGTATAACTGTCGGATTTGAGATCAAACCACTCCTCATAAGATTCCCAAATCGCTATGCATTCTGACAGAAAGTCACATTTTGGTTTGGATTATGGGGTTGGACCGTCCTTCTCTTATTTTCTTCTTCTTCTTTATTGGCCTGCCCCTAAGGATCACGTCTTATAGACATGGCCTGATAGCGATTTGAAGTTAATTGTATGTCATTCGTTACGGTAGTGTTGGGGGTGGCTTGCAAGGCCACTTTCCCAATCTCCTGTCTCGTCGGAGTGCCTACGCTTCCTAACTGTTTAAAGTCCCCTTAGGAATCCAGGACAAAAGGACAGCTAGCCGCCCCTAACATGGAGAACAGACGCTAGCTGTCCCCCTCCGCTCAATTTAGCCATATCACCCATCTTCCCAATGGGTTGGGTTTCCCCGTATACCCAAGCTCAGATATTTGGAGAGACATGTTACCGTTCTATACGCCGGGGACGTATTGAGTCGATGTATGGTATGGAGAGCCTGACGCCATTGTTGACCTTCAAGAAGCTTCGGATTCATACCTTACCAGTGCAGCATTACTACCACACCAGCTTATAGAACCGTTGGCTCGTCCATAAACGATGATTCTCCTGGACGATTAGGGTAACATAAGATCTAGCGGCCAAATATACTTATACTTGACAACTTACTACCAAGATTGTGTCTCATAAAGTTTGTTAAACTTTTACGTACGGAGATAGTTCCAATTGTTAGTTCCAATTAGTCAATAAACCATAAACTACTGATGCTTAAAGTCAAAATGAAAACATGAGTAATGTACCAGGCAATGGAAAGAGAGTGAATGAGAATGAGTTTCAATTCTCTACCTGAAGAGATCTAGGCATGCAATTCCAACTCCGAATTCCTTGAGCTTTTATTATTCCAAGTGTTAAACGTATTATGCTATAGTTGTCCTAACGAGAACGGATAGGATGGGATTTTCTACCGATCTTGTCGAATCATAGAGAGATGCCACTACTATTCTCACCGTTTATAGCGTCATATTTGAACTATTGGAATTTGTAGCGATGAAATTTATTTTGTTATTCGCTTTTGCTCTCATCACATGCTTGTTGAAAATTGCCAGGCGTCTCCATTATCAAGAGAATTATCTTCCATAGTGAGTGATAAATTTGGCTACAATTTTATTAGTTTAATCTAGTGAAACATGTGTGATATCACAGTTAAAATTGTATAAAGAATTTTTGTACAAACAAAACTACTACACAACCAAATAAACAGGCAAAATCCGTTAAAAAAAAAAAACACTTACATCACAAACGTCTGGTTTTGGTAAAACCTTGGTCTTTTTGGTTCACAAACTTTTCAGTCAGCTTACAGTGTTCTGTATTACGCATCACCCAACAGTGGCCAACGTGATGGTAATGAAATATCCCGGTCAGTCAGACCGTTGGTTACCACGCTCATAAGGGATAGCCGCATGTGCTTGGTTCCCTCGAACGTCTGCAAAGTTTTTGGTCATACAATCGCCGGTTTCTAATTGAAATGGTACGTTCTGTGGCGATTCACCACCGCAACTAAGTTGAGCATGGCACCAGAGAGTCAAGGAATGAGTAGCTAATATGGCTGCTTATGGGCTCGGTGTATCAGACTCGGAGACTTTACATCACATCTCCAAGGCTAATCATACTGTGGTTACCCGATTCCGTACAAACATCCATTCACTTTTCTTAAACTTTACAATGTTTTGAATACATTTATTTCAGCCGAAAGTTTAGACAATCTGCATAAAAAAGAAGAAAAAACACATTTGTTCAAGAAACAAAGTGTGTCCTTTGACACTTCAATAAGTTTCGCGCAAACGCTGTCCGTTGTTGTAAAAACCCTTTCTTTCTTTACCCACTGTTTAACGTCTTATCTTTCTACGTAGTTTTTGTACTTTTCTTCAAGCAACCTGAACCATTTGCTGGCAACAATTCTGCTCATTAATATAAGGCTTCTTTGAGACGACTTGTTTTTTAAAGACGCGGTTTACCAGCTGAGTCGATCTAAAATAAGCTAAAAAAGATGCATTTTTTATTCTTGTTGCGGTTGTGGTTGGTTTTTGTTTTAAATTTGCTTTCTCTCCAGACGTCATAGAACATGATGCGTAAGCTAACGAGATTGAGCGACGTTGGGTAACGACACTAACCATGATTGATGACGCACTACGCACTACTCGGCGGTAGAAATGAGGGACCAAACAAACGATGCAAACACACCCGAGGACGCTTAAATATACATCACAGCCATCACATTAAAGTCCCGCACATTAGCATGCATTAACTATGAAAATATCTGCCAATTGCGATCGTGCGGAGGTGTACCCTTCTTCATAGCTAGTTGCTAAGAGGTGCTAAAGTGTTGAAGTGAAAAATTAAAACAACATAAGATTTAAAGAATTTTTATTAAAAAATCATTTAACTTTTCCTCGCTAATTGCATAGTTTGTGGACTTTTTTTAATGAAATATTATATTGAGAAAGCCTAGCAACCTTAATTTAATTTAAAAGCTACTGTTTTTTATTCATGGATTCGTGAGAAAAATGATGCTGTCAGTTCTTTTAATTAAATCGTCTCGCATTTAAAAGCGTTCCCAACGCAGTTTAAGATAAAAATTACATTAAAAAGGAGAAAGCTAATCAGTTTTCCTAACAGAGCGCTCAGCACAAACCATTAATAGACCGAAACGTTTTGCTCGACATAACGATTTTTCAATTGAAATACGATGCACGCACAAGATTAGAAGGCAACATATTACATTAATCAGAGAGTGTGTGCTGAAATCCGAACAAAAAGTGAAAACTCGATTAATGAGATACGTTTACAGCATGTTTTAAATTTTACCGACAAAGAAAAGCATAACACACTCTAATCACGTACCCTGGCGCGCTCACACACACACACACACACGCGAGACAACCAACCCACAGGTGCTTAAATAGATCCATTCAATTTATTGATGTATCCGATCAGCGTCCGCAGTGCACTGGCGCGGTACATGAAACAATAATGAGGCGGTTAACACAAGCAACAGGGAAAAAACTATATATATATATATATATTGATCACTCTACTAATGGAGACAACTTTAATGAAATAATTAATACGGTATCGCGCAATCGCGCCGACCAAATGCCGAACATTGCGAGGCAATGTTGTGCATTCCAAACAGTCGTAAAATTGTAAAACAGGTCCATTTGGTACCACACACCGGTACCACATTCCCTGTGCCGCATACAAAGTTGAAATGCGATCTAGTTTATGTTTTTCCTTGCCGGTTGCCCACCGTCCTCCATTCGCCTTCCCCTCCACCCTACCTTCCCCCTCTTCGTTCTTCATTACTCTCCCGCTAGCACACAACATGCACAGCATCTTCCCACTGTTTGCCTGAGTCTCAGATACCGATCACAAAAATCAAGTGCCTGCCGAGTGTGGCCTGCTGCGCGGATAAAATAAAAAAAGGCATACACACCTCCCCTATTTGCGCAACCGAATCGGATTTCGTTTTTCCTTTCGCGTGCAACACCCGTCAGCTGTTCGGGGGACCGTTTGTTAATTGAATGCGCGCGGCCACCGGTCCGTCGGTTTGGGGACGGTTGCGGTGGGCTGTCAAAGACATCAAAGCGCCTGGCTGCGGCTGTCCGGCGTAACTCGAAAACCTCTTACCGCGGCCGCGGTGTTCTACGGTCATCATTAGTTTACCGTTAATTGACACCGTTCCGGGGATAAAAATGCATTTTTCAAACAATTAACCTTGGCGGACCGTGCGCCTCCATCGGTGCCACGCGGCAGTGCACGCGGGATGGATGGGAAAGCGACGGTGAAGCGATATTCGTGCGATACTGCCGATGATTCACCAATTCCGAGCCGGTACGATCGGGTGTTCGTATTAATTGAATATGAAATGCCGGTCCTGCGCGTAGCATAAGCTCAGGTTTCGCGCTGCCAAAGGACGATGGGTGGTCGTACGGGGTGCTCTAATTCCGTTGCTTGCCGGCCAGCTGCCTGTCTTGATCCGGTGCTCAAAACCTTCGCGCAAGGTGTACAGGGCTAACGTGCAAGCTGCGTCTAAAGCTTAAGTTATTTAAATGTTTCAACTTTTTGTTCACACGATCGTTCAATTTGCTACCTGTGCAACATAAAATCAGCAACCCAACTGCCTGACGAGTGAAGTTCGTTCTGTATATGACGATAAAAACCATGCGCAGGTCAATCAGTGGAAGGTTGCAATGGAGCAGACAGATGTGTAGTGTGCTGCCAAACAATCGATGTTTCTCGGACGCGCATGCAACTGTCCTAGATAAGCGGACATTTCTCTAATGAACGTTCCCATTCAAAGTTCCCAAGTCTCGTAAATCGAATCCGAAACAGCTTCACCCAAGTCTCACTCTTGCGCTCTTCAGCATGGCGATTCATAGAGCAGAAAAACACTCAAAAAAAAAAAAGCGAACCAAATCATTAAAATACCACCGGCGATCCCTTTATCTTCGGCGCGATACGTGCACTAACTTTTCCCGACTCTATCAGGCCGCCTGTCGCAAGATTAATGAGCCATTGTGGGATAGCTACAGCAACGACAGAAAAAAAAAACGCAAACATGACGGATGCTTGATCAAACAAGACACTTCAAATCCTATACTCACGGTAATTGGTGTGCGCCGCGATCAGAATCGGCGCTTCTCCGCAGGAGGCCTGACCTGCCTGTATGATCAGGCCTAATGATGGTTCGCTCGAGATGAATGCAATTCAGGTACGGTTTTTGTGTGTGTGTGTGTGTGTGCTGGAGACTAGTGAATGGGTGAGTCTTTTTGTATGTGTGTGTGTGTGTTTGTCGCCAACCATCTCATTTCCCATTCCCAACACGATGAGCGTAGCAAATGAATGTTTGCCTCTCGGTGGAAATGGGTGCAAGCGTGCATGGAATGGTACGAACGAAAAACCCCAGCGATATGTCCGCGCAGATTACCGCAGATGCGAAACGTTCACGGTGGGAAAGTGGATGGCGAGTTTTCAAACGCCTTCAGGCTTTTCATTCGCAATCGAACGATTAATGGTGTATTGTCCTTCGCTGTGCGCTGAATACTGAGCAGAATGGGGCAAGACTTAATGGGGATTTTCCATCGGGCATTAGGTGGCATTAAATCCTTTTCTATAGCGAGCAGTTTTCCATTTGTTGTTATTTTTCTATATTTATCTTCCTTTGTTTGATGAGTTTATCACTATTAAAAAATCACAAATTATACTTTTTTTTGTTCATATAAAATAGTTTATATAGGAAACTCTTTGATGAAGTTGATCCACTTTATTTACCAATAGCTCATTGCTTATTTTACGGTCTGCAGCTCTAAGTATATCCTTTTTTTAAATCTCTTACAGTTCTATACAATAAAATGAGCCAGATTTTGTAACAGTATAAAGTAAAGTTTTAGGAATAGTTATCAACGAAGCATCTTAGCTTTTTCCTGATCTTGAAGATAGTGAAAGAACCTCACAATTTGAGAAGAATATAATTAATTTTTTTAACCATTCTAGTGGAAATATTCATTTTAAATAAGATTGTTCATCATATTTAAAACTTTAAATGATTGTTGAGCTCTGTTTCAATAAAGTTCTGTTTTATCTTGTAATATTTACTGCAATACAATCTTTTGATAGTTTCTTGCTTTTGTAAACAACATTATGATAAAAAGATGAGATGCTGCTTTTTCATATTTAATCAACCTAAAATGTGGGTCACATAATCATATCTAATATAAAGATCGTGTTTTAAAAATTTGATACTAAGATGGTCTTATTGTTTTGTCCGCTCATGTATATATCTCTCCATGCAACTATTCCTGCTCCTTTATCTTCCCTTCATCTCATCTGCTACTTCTTCTTAGGAGTTTTGTTTTTGTCTAGAACTAGAGTTAAAAATCGCTGTTTATGAGGTATAAAACCCGAAGTTACATAATATCTGTTAAATGACGTCTAGGAACGCAAGGGCTTCAAATCACTCATAATATTTATTGCGGTTAATTAAATATGAAACCTTGACGGATTAGACCTAGAATACGGTAAACCACACATCCAAACCGATACTTGTCAGTTTATTTATTTATTTATTTATTTCATCCATAATGACGGCTTAACGCCGTATTGTCACCACCATGTGTGATGATTGGTAGTTCAACGATAACATTAGAGTAACAAGGCATTTCCTCCTTGTTTTTTGCCTTATACCGGGCATGCTCGGTAGCGGAAGATTGATGGGTGTTGCAGTCCAGGTCTATTGTTTTTGGTTGTAGTGTGGTTGTTTTGTAGGCTGTATGTTTCGGTTGCTGTTCCTATTGGATGTTTGTGGTACGCTGGTTCTATGGCAGGTGCTTCGTTCGTACACCTAGGTTGTGCTTCATCCTTCCTACTAGCGGGGATGGACTATAACAAGACGAAAAGAAACAAAAAGTAAACAACTAGACAGAACAAACGATTATTGGCTGCGTCCAGTGTTCAACAAGCAGCCCAGCAGAGACAGTCCCAGCTCGACCATGCCAGCTCCGAACCCAAAAATGATCGGCGATACTTGTCAGTTGTTGAGCGAAATTTAAAACCAAACGGATCCAATAAAACCGCCACCGTACGACACACCGGTACCGTTGTGCAACCGTGGAACCCCGGGCGGGATGGATCTTCGGGTTTTCAATCAAAGAGACCGCAGCCTCACACTGCACCACGTTGCACCGTGTTAGGTGTAACACGTGCGTCGCTATGACATGGTCGCACTCTCTATCATCTGACCGCGGCCACGAAATGGTTCACACGAAGTAACGACTCGACTCGGTGGTCCTCGCGTATCGTCACATCTCGTTACCAAGCGGTGCACGATCCGTTGCAGCTGCACCGCCGTGTATGGGTCGTTCGGTTGGTTGCCATCCATCGCTCGCTAGCTAATTGATCGCGGCATCTATTATATTGAATTTATGATTTCACTATTTGCAATCAAGAGCGAACCCACCGACGCCCCGTCGTTACCGTGTGAACAGAGTGCAGTCGAGTCGAGAATCTCCCAGCGGTCGGGCGACCTGTTGCACCATCCAATATCGACGATCTTTGACCGGACAGTGTGTGTTGCCTTGGCGACCGCAGTGTGGCATTATTGATGATTGCATTTCAGGGTTGCTAGCTTCCCGGTATGTTCCGGCTGACCGTAGTTGGTGTATCTATATCGATGTTTTTTTTTTCTTTCTCTCCTTTCTTCCAGCGGGTACCTGTTGGTTGCGGCGGTACGAGTCGTCGGGAAAGTGCAGTCAGCTGTTCGCGCGTAATGTGACGCGGGAAAGTTGCTGCGGGGCAGGCGCTAACGGTGGGAAGGGTTTCAGCGAGCGGGACGTTCCCGATGTCGGGCTGTTCTTCATCAACGCGTTCAACGACGGGATGGAGTGCACATCGTGTTTAGGTAGGTGTAATGACCGTTTTAATGCGTTGTGGGTTAAATGAATTATATTTTCGCATATGAAACTATGGAAACATTTAAAAATAACAAAAGGTTCTTTTTGCAGAAGGATAATCGAATGTTAGTTAGATTGAGGAAAAATAATGCTTTTGTTTTAGTTGTTTATAATTTTGTATTAAAATAATCATTTGAGTGTTTTACAAAATTTGCATAGAAAAGAGTTTCTGTAAGATCTGCAGATTACGAGTGTTACGTGATTTAGTTTAGAATTTTGCTATCAGTAAGTTCTTTAATTAAAACCCGTGGACTCTGTGAGAAGGAGAAACAAACTCATTGTAGTGAAATAAACATTCTTATTTATTAAAATACTAAAATAGCAAAATTAGTTAGTTTAAGTGCCCTACACATTATCAAAACGTTTAAATAATGTTGACAGATCCTCTATATTAGTAGTAAAGATCTGAAAAATTTATGTTAGACGCGTAGTCTACAGTTTATATAACTAAAAAAAGCTTTTTTGTGAAAGTTTTGTAATGCACCATGTACATTTTATAGAATCATAATTTTAACACCAGATTAAATCGAGGCAACA
This sequence comes from Anopheles maculatus, assembly GCA_002091835.1. Classification (NCBI taxonomy): domain Eukaryota; kingdom Metazoa; phylum Arthropoda; class Insecta; order Diptera; family Culicidae; genus Anopheles; species Anopheles maculatus. The sequence continues at coordinate 39,313 of KZ063257.1, forward strand.
TATTTGCACTTTTATAAAAAAAGTTAACTTAATCTTTATCATAAATATTTTATCGATGTTATAAGCCTTTAATGTTGCTGGATACAAAAAAATACTGCATTTAACTAATAAAACAGATGACAAGAAAACCAGTTGTGTTTAGATTTAGTTGTAACAAAATTCGTTTAGTTATATTTTAAAGTTAACTTAAAGTCAGTTAAAGTTAGTAAGCTATTTGGCAGAGTATCTGTTCTAATTCTTCTTCTTTGTTGGCCTAACGACCACTTAGGTTATGCCTGCCATTTCTGGCTTACTAGACTAATTGATACCGCATAGTTGGTTAGTCAATCCTCACTATGGAAGAACGGCCCAGATGAGACTTGAACCCCGGTCCTGCCGTGTGAAGATCGGCGCCGCTGTCGCATCACCACCGGGCCGCCCCGGTGTTTGTTCTGATCTGTTCTAATTGTTAATCCTAAAAAAATAGATGATCGAACTAACTATCGAATTTTGCAACATTTAAATTAGACGATTGAATTTTATACAAAGTTTAGAAATTCAATGTTACATTTTTTCAAAACTCTCAAAACTCAAACTCAAATTAACCTCTTCATCAAATTTAAATAACAAAAATAAAAAAAAATGTATCAAGGTTCTTCAATAACTTAACATTTAATAATTTTAATTAGCTTAAAACTGCTATACACTCAGAAGCAATTTATTCTATAAAATTATTAGACAAAGGGTTTTGCTAAAGTATTAAAAAATAATTTCTTGCATTGCAACATTTGACGCAACTGGAAGTAATTTTAAGAATTAATTCATATTTTATGCAACACAAAACGTCAATTTTACGTTTAAAAAATATATAAACCAAAACAAAATTTAAAATTCACACCAAATGCCATTGCTTATTCCACAGATACCTGCGATCGGGCGAAATGTGGCCCAAACAAGCGCTGTGTGATGCGCCGCAATCGTCCGAAATGCATTTGTGCACCGACGTGCAGTGGCGGCGGCAGCAACAAACGTCGGCCCCAGTCGCCCAGACGCAACAACCGGCTGCAACAGCTGCACCCGCCGCATCATCACCCCGATGCGCAGCAGCCCCGCTTTCACCAGCAAAACATTAAGGTGATCAACCTGAGCGAAAGCCAGCGAAACCACCGACAGTATTTCGCCGACACCGGACGGCAACCAAGGCCGCGCCAGCTGCGGTACACCGGCCCGGAGACGGGTGCGGCCCGTGGCGACGGCGGTGGCAGGAGTGTAAAAAAGTCTAGCCTAAGTGAAAACCGAACACCCGGTGGTAGCCAAAGAGCAGCGAGCGCGAAACACAGCGCTAAGGATAACGCTAAGGATAAGAAGCATAATTTATTGGAATCTGTGACATTAGTGAGTAGTAGTAGTCGGGATGGCAGTAGTAGTAATAGCAGTAAGAACAGTAGAAATAGTGGCACCAGCACGTCCAAAGGTACCCACCCGCCCCGCAACTGTACCGCGGCCACATTCGGTCCCGTACCGCCCGGCTGCACCCCGTCCGGTCGCGACTGGACCGGTGGCCAGCGGATCGTGCTGCAGCAGAACGGGCTAGCTTTAACTTCACATCCCACCGGCGGCAAGGGTCCGAAGGCGTCCCGAGGCAAAGGGCACACCGCCGTATCCACATTCATCCCACCGACAACGCGGCGTCACCATCGGAAGTGGACCGGTGGCCAGCGGATCGTGCTGCAGCAGAACGGGCTAGCTTTAACTTCACATCCCACCGGCGGCAAGGGTCCGAAGGCGTCCCGAGGCAAAGGGCACACCGCCGTATCCACATTCATCCCACCGACAACGCGGCGTCACCATCGGAAGGATGGTCCGGCGCGTGGCAATCAGACGATGAACGAACGAACCCACCGAAAGCCGTCCACGGCGGCACCGTTTGTCGCGTTCGGGAAGCCAAAGTTGCTGCGCGTTCCGCGGGTCGGTCGCAAGCAGAACGGCACGGCGGTACGGGTACCGCGCCGGGAGCCCAACTATTTGGACGATGTGTTCTTCATCGAGAACTACCATCAACAGCAGCGAAGGAACCGCAAGCACCAGAGCCTGCCGATGGAAGATTTTTGGGGCAACGAAATTATGGTAAGATAATGATCTTACTCGGGTTTCATTTGGTTTTTGTCAATAACAAGCTGTGATTTGGTGTTTATTCAACGTGACTGACTAATAATTTTATTGGTTTTATATAGTTTCTTATAGTTTTTGTATATGCTTTTGTTTACTTGTTGTTATCAGCTTATTAAATTGGGTTTTTTCTTTCATCCATGTACCAATAGCATCAAACTAATTTCTACAATCCAGTTTGCGGCACTGACGGTCGAACGTACAAAACTGAATGTCAGTTAAAGAAGCGTGCTTGCAGGCAAGAGATTACATCCCTAATAGTCGCCTACAAAGGACATTGCCAAAGTAAGTGCGTTATGATTAATCACTAGTAATTTAAGATAATTTATTTTTGTGTGAAGTCTAAAAGTCACAGGACTAACTATTCAGCGATAAACTCACGTAACAAACAACTCCAGAAAAACATTAATGACAGATGAAATTCTTCAAAGGATATTGGAATCATAAACGATCATTTTGGATGTCAAAGACTACTTTCGATTGGTTCTAGGATCATCCTTGGAAGGATGCTCTTGAAGGATTAATGCGCTTGAAGTTTTTGAGAAATCTCGATGAACGCAAGTTGTTTGTATGCGCCTCGAGGTTCCTTTCAAATACCATGGTACTTAATTTGATTTTGTATATTATTATTTACCTAAACTGCTTGGTTAGTTATAATGCCTTATTTAAAAACATAAAAGATCAGGTGCTGCTACTGAAATTACAAATTATCATGAGGAATCTTGTCTACGCTAATATCCAGAGATCCAAGAACGCATCATCAATCTAGAATTATGCTATAGACACGGTAGGTCGCATATGATACGAGTAATCAAGGTTTTGAGGAATCAGACTGGTCGAAATCAGAAGTAGATTTTAAAACGGTAACTAGGCACCGTTCTCAAAGCAGCACTCGAAAATACTTGAAAAATTACGTAGCTTCCCATCAATAGAGTATCCTAGTTACTAATAAAGAAGTAAGTACAGGAGTGTGCACTACATCTATCAATAGTGCGCAAATTTGGCACAAACCTGGAGTCGATATAATTTAACTGCTTTCCTTAACAAATTTGTGTGTGTCCTCCTATCTTCGCGAATTTGAGTCCTTCTGACTATTTGGTTTCTGTATGATCTCAAAGCTAAACTAGTTCATGACGATAAGTCTCAAAATCTGGGACCAATAGCTTAAGTAGTTTGTGCCTGAGACTTACAGAATGTGATGTTATTGTATTTTGATTTATGAATGGCGATAAAATTAAATCGTCAAAAATCTTCCACCATCATTTCTCATAACCTGTATGACTATGCCCGGGTGCTTTATGACATCACTCATCTGCATTAAACATTCCCCGAGCGCTGAATCTCGTCGTAAAAACATTTTCTAATTTTAATAACGCCTAGATAACATACATTGAAATTGGCTATAAACCGTTGAAAAGCGATACTCCCGCAGCTAATTAGAGCACCTCCCGCGCACGATCGCCAACTCGCCCAGCCAGTACATGACTTCCTGCCAAACGTTCACTGCCAAATTCACTGCCCGGCTCGACCGAGCGGCTGTCAGCGGCAATCTCTGCAGAGCCAAACCAAAACATCAAACACCGGCTTCCACGCGACGGCATCCGTCCGACTGCACACTCACTTTGATGACAGAATGCTTCAGCACTTCGCGCAACACTCGAACCACTAGATCAAACTGTTCTGCTCCATCACTGTCGGTGTGCGCGTCGACCAGCTTCCACGCCGAGGTCGCGAGGAATTTTAAAGCGGAAGACGACCGTCGTCGTCACGGGGCCGCAACGCTGGCGGTCGTAAATTTTACTCTGATTTATTTGCACCCCATCACCGGCACCCGGCCCGGCGATTACCTCGACGCGATTAACGATGCGATCCTGGGCACAGTGGAAGATTTTGCTGGTGCATCTTCAATGCCTTTGAAGATGGCTCGCGTACACCGTACAACCAACCGTCTCCGATGCTCGATTTCGTTTGTTTGTTGAGGCGCAGGAAATTAACCAATCCTGCCATAGTTAGTGCGAGCGTATGTTGTTGGTGTGTGCGGGTACGTATATAGTTAGTATACTTAAATGCCTGCTGGAAATGGTGATCATCATCTGCGGAATTCAGTGAAGATTATTGTTCTTGCCGGAGGTACGGTAATCAACGGTCTGGGCTGTATCAGAAGTTGAAGTATTTACGATGCTGCTGTTGATCACCGCCTTTCAAACTGGGCCTGATGGGTTGTAATTGCACACCACCGTGTAGGTTTAACGATCGCAAACGATCATTCGACACGGTGCCGGTTTGTTTTTCTCTGTTCGTGGGTGAATTATTTGCTACGCAGCGTACGTAGGGCACTTGATTGGAAGGGAAGCGTACGGAAAGCTTGTTTGTATGGTGGAAAAATCCAGTAGTTTTCATGTGGTGGCAAGTAAATCGTCTAAGGTTTTTTTTGCTTTCATATCGCAAGAGACTCATAAATCACAAACAAATTCATGTAATCAATACAGTCGGTAGATAGTTTCTGAAGTTGATCATTCATTTTAATACACCATAACCTCAATCTGTACTCGCAATTGACATACGCAAAACCCCATAAGTTGGTTACACAACCCCTTTAAAATGTCATACACTACATTGAAGTTTCTTATCTTAATTGTTTCCTAAGAATTGATCAACATTCACTGTCTCAACTGCAGCATAAAAACTTGTTTCTTAGTACATGCTTTGCGTCGCGCTTCAACCACCAGGGCTCAAATTCGGTCCTAAAAAATCAACCAAAAAACCTTCCAACCAATAAACGATTTAAAATTATCTTAAAACATATGACAACATTGAATCTCCTTTCACAAAGTACCACCAATCAGTGGGCTTGATGGACGATGGCAAGAAATAACAGGACATTCCGTTCGACTCATTGCCATCCACACCATTTCCGAGCAGTAAATGATTTTCCCATTCCCACTTGCGTGAAGTACCGGTAAATGCACACACACGCGCGTGTGTGTGTTTATGCATTTTGACTTCGTCTTTTTTTTTTGTCACTGCCCATACACATTGCCCTGCCAAAGCCCTGAGGCTGCTCATGCGGCCGCAACTCATCAACGAATCGGTGTGGCGTGTCGACTTTTGGCACACGCCCGCCTAAAGGTGAACTCGGAGCTGGGAGGAGGCCAGGTGATTAACTGTGGCGAGAAAATTAAATCAACAACAACAGCAACAAAAAATTAAACAAGTAACCGCTCCCCAACAGACGGGCAGCAAACGGGCAAGTGTGAAGTGGGAGGCAGCGCCAAACACACACACACACACTTAACCGCTATCTTTCACCGCGAGAAGCGTGGCAGCATCGGCACCCAGCGGGAGCATTAAAAACGCGTGTGCAAGGTGCACTCGGGGTGCTTACGACCAGCGAGAGGTGTGTGTGTGTTTATCGTCACAGTTGGAATCGCCTCGTGCCAATGGCGATGTGGACAGTGTCAGCTCGTGCTGATTTTAAAACCTTCTCGCTCGCTATATACACCGCAAGGTAACACGTCAAAGTATGTGCTAATACAGACTTTTTTTTCTTCTTTCTTTCCTCTTTTCTTTCCCTCCCCGTTGTCTTGCTCCACTCTTAGCATCATGCAAGTTTGTCCAGTGTCCGAATGGGAAGCGGTGCATCGAGGATCAGAATGCAACGCCACACTGTGTGTCCTGCGGTGGTACGGAGTGTCGTGCAGATCGATCGCCCAAATCCGTTGTTTGCGGTACGGACGGGAACACCTATCCGAGTATCTGCGAGCTGAAGCGGCATGCATGTCTGACTGGTCGAGCCATCCCGGTTGCTTACCGGGGACGATGCGTTGGTAAGTTTTTTCTCAATTCGACCGTTATTCCATATTGGCTTACATTCAATAGCGTCTTTTTTATCGGTTTAGTAGAAAAATTGTGTTGACTATGTGAGTATATTGGGTGCAGAACTATCGATTTCATGAATTCCACACAAACATATAGGATATCTGAAAATATTTTCTATACTCTGATTTGGGATTTGGGAGTACGAGACTTGCAAGTCTGATGTAGTAATTAAAATAGTTCCCAGTCTTAATGGTACCATCCTTTTCCATAATAAAAGCACATTTTACCATAACCAGTAAATCTTAAAATGTATATTATAACGAGCATAACCAGGGACAGATTAAAAATAATCTTACGTGATGATGATCCTTTGTACTAACGATCCATACAACAATCGATTGTCTTTTGTATCACGTCAGTTTTGTAAAGATAAACTTTCACAGGTGTTTCAGACGACTTTGAGCAATCATTGCAGCCGTTAAGTAACTGCGTTCAAGGATTTGATCACATTCAGCTATAGCTGGGTTCCGTATTTTATTTTTTCCCTAGTTAAAACGGGTTCACAGGAACCCAGTAATACCTTATATAGCCGAAAGATAATCATCCGGGTACTGCCAGATTTTTATCAACTAAAATCACCCCGTACTTTCGCCACAAATCCAAAATTAACAACTAGTGTACACTTTTTTGAATAATCTTTTAAATTTTTTGTCAAATATACAATCTGGTGAAGTTACATTCGTGACCTACTGTAGCTAGTGTTTGCTGAGTCTGACGATTGACACAGTCTGCGTCTGAGAAACTGGAACAGTCTCAGCAACTTCCCTTTCGAAAAAGACCATTATAGTATTAACCGCATATGCGACACACTGCCAGTTGATGCAACTAGAACGCATCATGGTGCTGATGTTCGCTACGATTACCTCAGTGCCTAGCAGATTAAACATACGGTGGCGGGGTATAAGGTTAAAGCGAGACACTCAAAAAAGACGTGCGTCAGTGTTTCTTTAACTTCGGGAAATTTAGAACACTGCTGATAAGTTTTCTATCTGAAAAGTGAAGGCTAGAAAACGCCGTGTCCTGTTTAGAACTGTGTTGTACAGAACACGATTGCTTCAAAATGGCATAAAACCCAACCGGATACATCATGAATGAGCATTCGAACACAACACCTAACATTACCTCTAAAAGGAGAAGATGCAGTGGTATCATCGCAACAATAAAACAGTAAAAGTCGTACGAAGAGGTAAGGAATGAACTGCATACGCGTTGCACTTGTTTGTATATGATGTGTCCATGTCTTACACGGAGCCCACCTGATACGGTTTTATTAGCGCCAAAGAGTTTACAACAGATTCGAGTGTGGAACGAAGTTACCAGCTTATCCAGGATGCGTCCATACAAAAGTGTTTACAATGAACAACTGCACCAACAACTCTGATAATACGATCTGTTGTTTTTTGTGATGCGTATTAACCAAGAGTTAATCAGTTTTATTATTACATTTTGCATCTATTCCTCTTTTATTGTGATCGAATATTCAATCATTTCCTCTACCTTCAGAATGGAATAATCTTCGATGCTTCAACTTGCTTATGTGAAATGGTCGCCAATAGAGGTTTTTGGGAACCTGATATTAATCAAGGTTTTAACAATCGTTTTCTTTCGAAGATACTTTGCCAAAGATGCCTCACCAAAAGTGTCGGGTCCGTGGCGCAGAGTCCTGAACAATCCTAGTTCTAACAAACCTTTTCCTACTATACTGCTCCCAAACCGAAGCATCAGATTTAAGTTAACGCTCAGAAAGAGTTAAAAGCATCCAAGTATTTGACAACCATGGGACAGGAACCTATGAACAGCCGTAACGCCATCATGGAGAAAAGTTTCTAGATTTTATATTTGCCTTTAAATGTTGTCACAGTTTGAGCGCACTTAATAAAATCCCTCATAACTCATTCCAAAAATTGGACCAACCAAACCTCAGTACACCTGTCCTGTAATCCGTTTTTCGTCAGGAACAACACCATTGATTCTCACCTGTAGGTATTTAATAACCTCTACGATACGTTGACCGATGTTGCTCATCAATTTGCCGCCCAACTGTCCTTCCAAATGGGCGGCCAAATAGGCGTCGTCAATAAATAAACCAGCGCCAGTTTACGCTTCGTTCCGGATGGCTGCAGAATAGTCCCATCACGGTTCGGCCCACCGTACCGACCGTGATGCGACCCATTTAAAATGTCCACGCGTCCAACGCACGTCCTGGTTATTCTGCTACCACTAAAGAAGCGCTCAAGCAAAAGAAGAGGAACAACGGAGATACAAATAAATGTAAAGAAACAGCACACACACACATTTACGCACACAGTATAACCACACATAACTACCCTACAGGCGCCTGGGAAGCAACCGGCTTAAAGGCAAACACTTCTTCTTAATGGGCAGCACACGCAAAGCGCAAAGTGTCAAAACAAGATTTTAAATTACTCCAACGACCCGGGTACCCTTCCCCGGGCACGTGTGCGTGTGTGTGTGTGTGTGTGTGTGTGTGTACGTGCGTTTGTGCATCGCGTGCATCGTGTCGGCGTACCGACCGCGGGCGCGGTAATACGGTAAGGACGAAGATGAAAAACGCACGCAACACCGCGACTTCGGTTGACCCGCTTGTCCGATTCCATTTATCTGCCTCTGTCTGCATGTGCGTGTGTGTGTGGTTTTATGTGTGCGAGAGGTGCACTTTTATCGGTGAGTCACTTACGCCCTCGGATGCACCCTCGGATATTTGCCGCACGCACCACAAGTGCAACGCATTAATAAGTGCACCACCTCTCAACGCGTTTATGGTGAAAAAATGTAAATAAAAACAAAATAAATAAATAAAAAACAGAAACGCTTGTCAACTAGCGGCCAGCTCGCAAGCTGATTTGGACGGGCGTACCAAAGCGCAAGGACTATTAATGCAACACGTTTTTTTTCTTTCGTTTTTCGAGGAGTCGAAAGTTGTGTAATTGGGTTGTTTACTGCTACTGGTTGGCGTTTCGGTGGAGGTTATTATGGACCGGTAGCATATGCAGTGTGTAAACGAAGATGTAAATGTTTGCACGATGGGATGGTTTGGTTTCAGGGATGCTACAATGTTAACACTGATTACATTGGACCAATGTTTTGCAAACTACTATCAAGGTTTGTCAGAATTTCTATAATCAATTTCTACATTTATTTCATTGCGTTAGGATGATGATACATTTTAGCAATATTTGACGACTAATAATTAAACTTGTTGTTTGGTCTTGTAGTTAATTTTTAACTGTAGATAGACAAGTTTAATTTATATAAAAACTATGTTTATGAGGCAAAAACTTCTAGGAGAGTAATGAGATTGAAGCTACTAAAATTATGCTGATACTGTTTGCTGATGCAGTTCATTCGTGCTAAGAAAAATTTGCTCATGTATTTACATCGGTGATGGGCATGGTACTGGACAACTCACTCCAGTAAATTCTTTTTAGGCCGTGAAAGGCGTGATAGGCTCAAACTGAGATACGACGATTGCGTTGATGCGTCCGTCAGAAAGACCGAGATATTAGATTGGCTAGACCGTGATCGGTTTTGAGGATTTCTGTAGCAGGTGAAGACTGCCAGGCGGTTGTAAGTAAAAGATTGTCCAATTTATCCGCATGTAAGCACCTTAGCATATTTAATATTAAGACTTTGTTTCGTGAACATTATTGAGAGTAATAAATGGGCAGTTTAGCCAAGTATCGAACTGCGTCAGGACCGTCTCCTCACATGTAAGACTGACCATTCAGCTATGAGTAAATGACCGGCCATGACCTCCGAGGTCTAAGAGCTAAACAAGGAGAAGAATTATTATTTAAATTTTAGATATAAAAACCCAAGACTTGATGAAACGTACAATTTTTGTACTTGAGTTTGACATACATAATAATCAAATTAATGTTTAATATATTCTTTTATTGTCGGCTTTCAAAGAGTTGTTTTGATATTATTTTAATGAATATAACTGCTATTTTTTGTTTGTTTGTTCATGACCTACAGCAATTTCTTTCAAGAAATCGTCACAAGACCAAAACCCGATACAAGTACACCACGAATAGTGATCTATTTGTTTTCCTCAGGACTTTCATTTATCTTCTTTTGCTTGCTTTCACTGAGCTTTCATGAATTCGGTTCTTTGACCGCACCAAAGCAGTTGATTATAAGCATAGGATTTTACCATCCTGTTACCTTACCAATTCAGAAAAAAGGAGCCATTTCCTCTATAAATTTTAACTTCCTTTACGGAACAACTGCTACCCAGAACCGAAAAAGAGGTAAACATGCTGGAAATACATTCACACCCTGCAACCTAATTCAACTGTTAGTACACAGAAAACGATGATTCTTTTATGCACTTTTCCACAAGCGGTCATTGCCGTTTTGTAAATGGAGTTAATTATGTTCGCACGCTTTCCTCCCGTATTTTCATCATAGTTTTTTATACTACTTACGTGACCTCAAACACTGAACAGGAAGCTGTATTTTGTACCAGACTGTGCATGCCTTTTGCTTAACCTTCCAATAGAAAAGCGTTTCCATATGTGTTCCAGAATCGTGCACTGAACAGCTGCAAGTGTCGTGTTTTGGAATCAGCACCATATTACACACACACACACACACACACACACGCCGTATACATACTGCACACGAGACTGCCTCCAGTTATGAATGGGCTGTCCGGTAAGAATTTTGCTCCACGAAAGGAAGGAAATACTCCATTTCTAGTGTAGTGTCTGACGTTCGTATTAATTTTGCTTCATGCTGCCCGGGTTTGCGCTCGGTGCTATCGGAAATTTGATCTTCTTCACGTCAATGTTACATCTCCTTCTTACTTCCGATCGAAATGCACTCAGGAACGAAGCATTAAAAAAAAAGGAAACAGTGCACCATGCATAAGCCAACCAGTGGTAACGCCCCGATCGCCAACGGGTTTTTCTCAGCTATCAATTAGAACCGATTGCGTTTCAAAATGCAATCAAACTTTGATCACTGGTATCGGGCCAGTAGGTGCTTCATTGGACGGACGGAGGGCCGCCAGCGTTCGTGATACCCGTACCACCACCACCAACCAGTACGGCAATTGACGTAAACTTAGACGGACAGAATTGGGTCGATCGGTGAGCTGCCGTTGGCAGCCGCCGACGTTGGAGACGACCACGTGCATCGGGCCTTCGGTTCCAGTGACTGATGACGGGGTTCTAATATGGGTTGCCGTGGTGGGTTTGGTTGGGATGGGCTTGATAGTGGTTGCTTTCCAGGGCAGCAAGCTGTAACACATCCTTTTCACTCAATTTTGCATGGGAAATTATGTTCAAACTAGCTGCGATAGGTGATTTTTTATTTTATACGTTTTGTTTAATGTTTTGAACGTGTTCTGATTTAAGAAATAATTCCAAATTTCATTTAAATGTCTTTTGTACAAACAAGATAATTGTCAAACGACTTTAAGGAAATGATAAGATTCATTATCGTTATTTTTTTATAAAATAACAAGCGAAAATTTCACAAGTGAAAGCTTCTGAATTTGAGGTTGAAAGACACCAAAAGAACAGAAGTCTTTTGCTTAAATAAGATCATAATTATTTTTACGATAAACAAGGATTTATTTTAAGATATAAATCAAGGATAATTTATGCCCGTCCATAAATTATTCAAAAAATAATAAAATTAAACAAAAGAGATACTTCAAACATAAATCTTTATGGCTTAACCAAGAAGCAATTGTAGCTGCTTCTCGATCAATCTTAATATTGAAAAACCTCTTAATTTTAAATTAAAAGTTACGTGTCGTGAAGACTCCTTAACGTTGTTTATCATGCACAGCCTACAGTACAAAAGAAAATCTAAACCTTTCGCTTAGCAAAAACCCAATCATTACAGGATGAAACGGAACACTTTTCAATGCGAAACCTGTTTCACTTAATATGACCCTTATTGCAAAACACCCCATACGCACACAGCGTTGTCCGTCCATTTTCATTAGTACGGAACATGATGTGAATTTATTCATGATTTGCGCTCAAGCTGTTTCCAATTACAACCCATTCTAAGACGACTCATTCAATGCACCAAACGCGCTATCGGAAGGGGGGTTCTTCTAGCCGGTAGATTGAAACCCATCTCTTAATCGCTTATGGCAAGCACGCAGACGGCGCCGAATGATAAAAGCTACACATTTAATTGTTACATCAAAAGCTATGTCTCCGTCGGTTCTGCCCGTTCTGCCCTTCCGCCTTTCGGCTGCTCCCCTTTATCGGAACGATGCACCCAGCACACTAAAGTGCATCTCCGTGTCCGTTGCGTTCATCCATGAACGTGCAAGATTCTTCCAAGTTTGCGCACCGCAAGACGCGGCCAAACTCTCGCCTTTTCCTGCTGCAAGATTGCACACCCCGTGTACGAAGCGTACGCCGGTGAATGCAATCACTTCCCACGTGCTGCACACGAGCCCCGAAACGAATGTGCAAAGCTTGCCGCGTGCAGTAGCGACCGATGCTGCCCTGGAACGAGCATGCGGGAAAGGCAAAAGTTCCCGTGTGCCGGTCATGCGATGCAACTTTGGGGTATGAACAAATTGTTTTCGATAGCCGGGAGTTTTGTGTGTAATAACAAAAATTATATAACAACAACGAAATCATTAAGAAGTCTAGACGGTTTGCATGTCTTTTTTTTTTGTTGCTGCTGCTCCTGCTTTTTTCTCGTTTTATCTCGCTTCGAGCTTTCTCGTTCGCTTCTTGCCGTGCGGGCAAAAGTGCATTCGGGCGAGCTTGGTGAGCAGTGCCGTCTCAAACGCTTTCCCAAAAGCGTATACGTGTATATCCGAATACAAGGGGGCTGGAAACGGGTGGTGAAGACTGAACGGACAGGGCAAAAACAATGATGGATCGTTCTGCTGTGGGGTTTTAATTGCAAACCGGGATCCCTCGTGCCCGGGTGTTCCAGGCTGCGCGCTGCACTGAGCCGGGCCCGTGCAGCAAAGTGCATCTTCGGGTGACCTTCGCGTTGTGGCTGTAACCTCCACAACCTTGCTCTTTTATGTGGTTTTTGTTGCTGCGTTTCTTTTTGTTGTTTCTTCCTGACCAGTGGTACCGTAAAGATGGTCAGATTCACCGTTTCCGGACGTTTGTTGTTGTAGCACGGAGAGGGCGAGCCGTTCTCGAGAAACGTAAGGCAAGACGAGTCAAATGATCATCACGAAAGAGATGCCAACGCTTGTGTGTGGAGTTCTTAGTGTGGAGTGGTTGAGACGAAAATATTCTGTACTGCAATTCTCCCTCAAGAAAGAAAGGTTAAACCGAGAGGCCACATTGAAGAGAGACAGATATTATGCAGCTGCAGGGCACTCGGGAGCTTTGTGGTATTTTTTGTTTCTCCCGGACTTTCCAGTCCTGCACTTATGTCCATCTTGGGCATGCCGGACAGCATCCGAATTCAATTATCCTTCCAAATAAAACAAAACCCGTATAACCGTAGACAAAACGTGAGCGATTACAATGCTCCCTTGCGGCGTGGCTCTTCCCACTGTCCATCCCGTGTCCAACCGGTGTCCTCAGCCGAGGTCAACTACACCCACTCGCCGGCGGCAGTCGGGATGCAATAAAAAGTAATACAAATTTGCAACGGAATTGCACTCCCAGTGTACGAAACGAGGCATAATTTTCGTTGTGCCGGTTCTGTCTCGATTTGCGGCAAAGCCCTGTCTCTGGATGGCAGGCTAGCTCGGTAAGATGGAGACGATTAAGATAGCACGGATACGATAAGTTGTGTGGTCGCTTTTCCTTCCGCACAACCATCCTTCCTTCTGGGTCTACCTTTTAAAATGTAGCGTGATTCCCGTACCACGATCGACTACAAAGCTCCAACCGGCAGCTCCAACTTTCAACCTTAAGATCCGTAGGCCTCCCCCCTCGTGCTGGACTAGACGTCTTGACGCGCGTGCTTTGAATGGCACGGCCCGTAATGGGTTTCCTTTCTGCTGAACAACGGCATCAACAATTGTGCCCGAATGGCAATCAATCGGAGCGACATTGTGTGTGCACAAATGCAACAATGAGCCCGGCCAGAACAGATGGCTGCAAACAGTGCGATGTAATGACATGAATCAATGTGCCTAGGGGTGCTGGGCAATAGAGTGATTTGATAGGAAAATTATAGATTTCATTAAACCGTGTCTTAGCACTGCATTTATGGCTGGGAAAATTATAAGATTCATTGCCGTTTTTTGATTCGCGGTATATCATCAGATGCTAATGCTCTATTCGTGAGCGGGTTTCAAGGATTTCAGCAGCAGGCCAATCCGGAGCGGTTGTAACGGCTGATAAGTAAATAAATAATGCTCTATTCTTTCTATCATTGGCTTTGTAAGTGCTGTTTGTGACTGATTTATTAATTTCTATACATTATTTATTTTCGAATTATTATGATAAATAATAAAACACTCTCACAACAGCATCATTAAACACTAACACCTTGACGATAGCAATTCTTCCAGCTCTTGGCCATATCAAAGCGGATTAATGTTCAAGTCTTAAAATATTTCACAATGCGTATTTAAGATCTAAATAAATACAAGCATTTGCCAACATCCGCTGATATTATGAACCAGAGAAATTCACGTATCTTAAGTTTCCACGTTTGTAATTGGTACAAAGAGAACGAATTGTAATTTACATCCTACAATGAAGATTCAAAAGTGAACTTTTTAAGTTAAATTGAATAAAGTCGTAGAAGTTACATATTTATTAATAAATATTTCCAGTGTGCTGGGCACAAGAAGCGATGTGCTAATGCAATACAACAATCTTCATCTTACTGTCGACATTTCTTAAACTAGGTTACCCAATAGCATTAACAAGGCCAAATTCTTTCATATGGCAGGACTGTGCGTAAAATCTCATCGGTATTGCTTCTCGTAGGCATTTCTTACAACCCAGCTACGGTTAACATCAAGCCATGGAGGGCAGAAATGATAAGCCAAACCTTAAGTTTTGAAGAATACAATATAGAATACAAGGAATCAATTGCTATATATTCTAACAATCAACTCGTATTGACAAATTCTTATACAATCTTACTGTATCTACGAAATTCTGTATTTTATTAGATCATGACTTTTTGCTGTTGCAATTAGATTGTTTATCATGTTGAAAGAATAGTAGAGAACAATATTACGTCCTCGTAATGCTTTATCCATTCCATTTCTCAAAAATTTAAAGGTCAGAGATAAAGGTTTAAAGAGGTCCTACATACTATACTTTGTTTTTCACCTTATTGTATGGGTTGATATCTCTCCTAAACCTAGAAAAGTTATCAAGTTTGTAGGCAACTTCATTCGCTTGATTTGTGAATTGATCTATACCTTCAAGTTTGTAGATGCCAATAAATGTTGGGTCTTGTTTTTGTGTTGAGTCTTGGAACACTGATAAGCCAGCTCTAAAAATATTACAATAGATACAATTTAACTCATAAAGCCAGAAATCATTATACGTCAGCTTATTTCGAGTTGTTAGCGCCAAAGTAAAAAAAAAAAAAAAGTAACTCTCATGCGCTCAAAATTGAAATGGCATAAAATTGGCCTAATCAATTTCTCAAAGCTAAAATAACTTTCCCATACCATTCACATTGCTTGAGGTTAAAATGGGCCGAACCATTCTACATTTGAAAGGTAATTTTTATTACTTATAAAGACAGTTCTTTCGTTTAATGTTTTCGAGTTATCCTCAGGATATCTTTGTTTGCCAAATATCTCTAGCACGACCGACACTCATTGCCCGGTCTGTAATTGCAGTTGTAGATGCCATTTTCACGGAACAGAAATTCAGGTTCCAGCTATTTGCTACCATCCAAAGCATCTCTCCAGCAGTATTAGGAGGAGAGTATATCTACTACTAGATTCACAAAACGTACCCACTGTGTATGTTAACGGCTCTGAAACCTATCAATTTGGTCCTATTCCACTATTTGTTCCTCAACAACTGTACTTTACAGCACTTCAAAAAGAGTACTAAACAGCTCTGAATGCATTTGTGGCAGTTACAGTTACCATTATTCAAATCAAACTCTTTCTATTCAACTGTAGGTAATTGAAGTCATCGGTACCTAGCTGTCAGGCATGACAGACCAATATCAATAAAGGTCATGGAGCGAAATAGAAACAAGCAGGTATAATTGTTAAAAGCCTCGTAGCGAACTTGCGTGTTGCCGGTGATCTTTCCACTGCCCTAAAATTATGTGCCCTTTAGGTAAAATATTGTTTTAATGTTGCAATTTTAATTACTGGCTGCGCACATACATTGTAAAAGCGTGCGATCCTACAATTTCTGATCACCACCAAGCTCGTTGTTGCAATTGCGCGAAATCGCAATTATTTCCAATGTCCAACCTTCGCCACATCACGAAAGGTTAGCCGCGTAGATCTGCCAAACGCAAATTTCTTAGCCTTTATTAGACACGATTTAAATGGGACTTGTTCTGCCGCGGTGCACAAAGTATGCAGCAAAAAAAAACACGGCATCAAAGTTCCGTTCCCCAAACGTTGCAAAGCCGCCTGAATCCCTGCTAATCCCTTCCGCTCGATGTCCTACTTCGCACCGTATCCGGATCTATTCTTGCCCGCACGACGCACCATCATGAGCGAAAGGCATCAACGATAATAACAGTAATTGCAGAATTGTATCCGCATATCGGGAGAGAAACGTAGCATTTCTTCATCAGCGAAACATCTTCTATGCACGCAGCTGCAACTATATTGTACTATTCCTGCAAGAGATCGCGTTGAAAATGAACTTTCTGATACAAATTGCGATTTGTCTGCCACTGCTGCAGATGTTCACAACTGTAATCATCCTTAGCTACCACCGTGGAACCGTGGGCTCTATTTCAACACCTTCTGTTGGTTGTGTACGCTGCCTTGATGATATTGTGGTACACAGGATGATCCCGACGTGTCCAATGATATGCGTGACGCTGTTTTTTTTTCCACGCTCTTTTCCTTTTCGTGAACTAAATGTGTGTGAATTAATTGCACTTATTAGGAAACAAATTACCGCGGACCGCGGGCTGGAGGCCATAATAATAATGGTCGGGCTCATAAATCCACAATTAGCCCGGCATCCCTTGCGGCATTACGTGGATGGAGATGCATCGGCACCGGTCGCCACTACAAATTGCCTCCGTGCACCGATGCACCGCGATCAGCCCCAACCTGTTGCGGGATTGGATTACGCAGCCGAATCGAACGCCGCAGCGTGGAAGCAAAAGTTGACCGTGATGTGTCGGGGCAGGATTCCTAGTGCCTTTGGTGCACGGTTGCATGTGACTGCCAATCGTCGGCTGCGCTTCGCTTGTGCCCAGAATCCGGTGTGGTTGTCCCTTGGGGGATCATCTTGCGATCAATCATTTGCTAATGTTTTTCTTCACGCTTTCCTTGGTGCGAGCGCGTTGTCGAAGGTATCTCTAGCTGGGATCGATTCAACCAATCCTGGCAATGCGATGAAGGCTGGATTCTGTTATGCATTCTGCATGCTAAAGCATCGCTACCGTCGCATGATTATAGAGGCGACAGTTAGGCGCTATTAGACACCGGGCTATAATTTACACCTCATCAAAAGCCCCTCGAGACAAAAATCTTGGCTTGGCGATCAGCGTTCTGAAGCTGTCGGGAGCCTACCTTTTTCCCCAGTTAAGAAACAACGCCAACCGTGGCTAACATCCGTTGGCCGTAGCAAACCTGAAGGCTGAACCAACTTATCATTATTATCATTATTTTTATTGCAAATCGACTCATTATCATAAAGTGATGCGCATCAGGCTCCGTTCGATTGATGCCCGATCACTGACGCATCTGTCGCTCTGTTTCGTTCCAGCTCGGGTGTTTTTTTTTTTACTATTCCTCTTATTTTCTCGTAGCACTGGCCAAAGAGATGTGCATCGCGATTGTTGTTGCATTGAACCGCAAGACGTCATCCATTGCGTCGACGTACGCGATACGAGAGCATGATGTTTGCTTGATGAGCGATTGCATTTTTATGTAAATTTTCCGGCAAACAGCTACGTTCCCATGCTGATACTATCGAAATGATACGGTGCGGTATAGAAGCCTTTGATTTGTTAGCCGTTGGGATGGTATTATTGAGCAGGAAAATGAATTGAGTTAAGAAAAGGTACATCGTCTATGTAATAAATCTCTTCTAGCTTGCCCTTTACAAGTTATCTTTACTTTATCAATTGAAAATCAATCTTTTCACCCATTAAATGTCAGAAATATTGATTATTGAAGACAATAGACTAAGACAATAGTCCTTTCGCACTGCTCCTTTCTGCTGACCTTTCTTTTTTCTGTTGTAGAAAAAGAAAATGAACCGTACATCTTTCTGTACTCCTGCCTGGGAAAACGTAAATGCAAACGATTTTCATCAATTTCATAACCTCAACACACTCGAATCGAAAGTTCAGACAATAAATCAAACACAATTGTTTTGCCATTGTTGCCAGCGTGTACATTTGATCCACCCTTTTCTTCCCTCGCCGCTTGCTCCTCCTGATTCTCCTCACCAACCCTTTCAACTTCCGAGGACGACGACATTGTACGCTTATCGGTGTGTGCGTGCTCCCGAGTTCCCGAGTTTAGTTACCCAGCCATTAAATCATCCGGAGGTCCCTCCAGGGTTCGGGTTTTGCAATTCGAATTCAAGACCGAAACCTCCTGAATAATGCATCAAACCCCCGCCGGCTGCATTGGCCGGCAGCATCCGCATGCAGCAAATGCATCCGTCGCGTCGTTTCACTCCGAGACAAAACCATGGCCACAGTCAATGCATTTCGTGTTGGATGCAACTTGCTCGCCCCGGTGCGAACAACCGGGCAACCAAGGATTGCCAAAGAGCGGTACCCGGGTGCCGGTAGCGACGAACCGGGAATAGTTTGAGCTTTCCGGAACATAAACCGTAAAGTTACTGCCATCCGGTCGGTTTGCTGAATAGGGGAAAACAGTCGAGATGGGTCAAATTGCTGCATTACAATGCGTTGTGCTTGATTTAAATGCAGCCCTGCCTGCGCGGTGACAGTCGTTTCTGGACCCATTTGAATGTCTGGCTTGGTGCACAAGGATAAGAAGTTTGTAATTGGAATACTTCAATGTTGCTTCGAATCAATACCCCCAAACGATTATGTTTGAATTTATGTTATTAATCAACTACTTAGCAGAGCAAACAAAGTCTGTAGCACAAGCTGTGGTTACATTTGAAAGTAACCAGCCAGTAACGAAAACAAAACGGGAGTACATTGAGAGACCGAGATATGTGTGCCACAGCTACCAGCCAGCATCAGGACAACAGTAGCAGTAGCATGCCCAGATTTGCATAATTGATTTCACTCTCAGTTCACTCACCTGAAGCGCCGGTGAGCTGCACTTGTGTTTACCACTCCTTCTGGACACCTTTTCAAATTGATTTACAGCTGGGTAATTATTCACGCTTCATCCTGCTGCTGCTGCTGCTCCGGGCTTGGACGAAAGGTGCCACCGGAAAGCTCTCACCTTCATCAAACCGGGTCAGTTGCACCGGATGAGCAGTCCGAGTCGGGTGAGGAAATTGGTTCGTTTGCAACAAGAAACATTCAATTCATCTTTAACTGCAGTTGGTGTGCAGGATGGAGTTGTGGCTACATCCGGACGAGTATATGAACATCTCGAGCAAGGGTTTCTGAAGTTGGTGATCACAGTAAAAGAAGAATTTACTAAAACCATTAAGACGATTATGAAATATTTAGTTACAGTAAACGTAAACATAAAATGGATATATTAAAAAAAATGCATTAAACATATTATAATACAACTTTTCATAATCCTTTGTGCTGCCAATAATATGCAGGGTGCAATATCAAAATATTCTGATTCTGATGTGCGAATCCAACGCTAAAGAAATGACGATGAGGTTGTTGCTCGTCTACGACATGCCCAAGGAGATCTTCAAGCATATAAGCATGTAAGCATCTCGACAGTTTATCGCATCACCATATATCTCTACATAATCGTCCTAAGCCACAAAAGCTGAGAAACGAAAGTCTAAGGGTCGCGTGTACATCGTACAGCATAAAATAATCCAGTAGCAGACATCGAGTGGGATAATCTTGGCGTGCTTCATCGGGTCTCCTTGGATAGATTTTGATAGCACATCGCGTAGCTTTTCACTTAATTGTTTCTATACGTTGATTTCAGATTTGGGCTAATGGGAACCAAAAACACAAGCATATGCTAAAGATAATGCCTATTATACCAAAAACTAAATCGCGTGTTCTAAACAAACACAGTCACTACCAAGTCCATGTCAGCAAGTAAAATGACGGCATCATTGATGAAACACCGACACCGGAAAGATATGATCTGATCCATTCGGCCATTCTAAACCTAACAGTAGTCAACATTGTTTCATGGAGCATAAGCTCCAACACCTTCGACATGTCACAAGGTGATGTCACAAATTATAATCATTTTTGTAGTTGAATTGAACCGGACAGTTGGATCTTCAAAGGGATATTACTTGACTTTTATGGAACCTAAATAGATTGAGACACTTAGTTGAAGGCTGCCTTAGAGTCGGTGTAGATGGTGTCAATGGTGCTTTTGCTTCAAGACCCGAGTTTTGAACGCTCAAAAGTATTTTGAAGGCTCACGTAGTTCACGTAGCACGTAAGAGGATGAACCCAACAATGGTTGTTGGAAAACATAATATTGGATGTATATGGAGCATAAATCATTTGATCATCTCACACTAGTGTGAAGGCGCTGAAGTCTATCATATTACACACGTGTGATAGTCAATGTCAGAGGCGCGATCAGAAGCCAGCCAACATATTCTTATTCTGATGTGCAAATTTAAGCTAATGAACTGATTATGATTTTGCTGCTCGCTCAATACATGCCCAAGAAGATCGTCAAGCATATAAGACGTCTTTTTATCAGATCACATCACAATATATTTCTACGTCCTAAGGTACGAAAGCCAAGAAAGTCCAAGAGTCGCGTGTAAGTCGAACAGCATAAAATAACCCAGTAGCTGACATCGAGTGGGATAATCTTGGCGTGCCTCATCGGGTCTCCTTGGATAGATTCTGATAGCATATTGCGTAGCTTTTCACTTAATTGTTTCCATACGTTGATTTCAGATTTGGGCTAATGGGAACCAGACAACACTAGCATATGCTAAATACATATAATGCCTATTATATCAAAAACTAAATCGCGTGTTAAAGACGAACACAATCACTACCAAATCCATATCAGCGGGTATATGGCGCCATCATTGATGAAAAGTAGGAACAGCCGTGGACCAAGGTTGTTGGCTTGGTGGACTCCAGAGCTGCTGTAAAAGGAAAGATATGATCTGATCCATCCGACCGTTCGGTACCTAACAGCAGTCAACATTGTCTCGTGGAGCATGAGCTCCAACATCTTAGTCATGGCACAAGGTGATGTCACAAA
Source organism: Anopheles maculatus (assembly GCA_002091835.1). Lineage (NCBI taxonomy): Eukaryota > Metazoa > Arthropoda > Insecta > Diptera > Culicidae > Anopheles > Anopheles maculatus. The sequence continues at coordinate 60,818 of KZ063257.1, forward strand.
TTGTAATCGTTTTTTCTGTTAAATAAGACTGGGCTGCTAGATCTTCAAATGGACACTACTTGAAATTTATAGAACCAAAATAGAATGAAACTCTTGCCTAAGAGGTCGGTGTAGTTGGCGTCAACGGTACTTTTACTTCAAGAATCTGGGTTTTGAACGCCCAAAAGCTTTTTGAAGGACTACGTCTTTATGCTGCTGGTGTGAAATCCAAAGAGGATGATCATAACGATGGCCGTTGAAAAACATAAAGTTGTGGCCCCTAGTGGATATATTTGGTGCACAAACTCGATAATTATCTCACACTAGTGTGAAGGCACTGAAGTCTAATATACCCTGAAGTCACGCACGTGTGACAGTCAATGTCAGAGGCGCGATCAGAAGCCAGCATCTACCTTTGAATAGCGAGTTCTAGCTTCTGCCATCATGTTAAGAAAATTTTTGATAACTTTTTGATGACTCGATGACACATAGAGCTATTTTGTTGAAAAGGATCTTATAAATAAATCGCACCTGAAACCATTGAAAGCATTGCATGATGTGAATGGTCAAAGACCGAAATTACTACACCATAAATTGTCGCACTTGCTTTCCTGGCGCACCCTGTTCAGCAACTGCGTGTACCTCACATTAGGTACCGCCCTATTTGACAACCTGTGAAAATCGCCGCTCCGTACATTGTGCCATTAATTATTTGAAAGAAGAAAAAAAACTCGATCTTCTCATTACAGAGTTCGTACCTATCACACCACACAGGCGCGACACTAAATCAATGCTTCATAAAAGAAATGATGAAATGACAACAATTTGTGTTAATGAACTTGTTATAAGAAATGATCTGCTATCATCATTAAAACTGGCTCGAGAAAGCAAAAAAAAAATACCCCAACAAAACATATCTCAATCCACAGCCCAACACACTTCGCCCATCACACACCAACGGTGCGCTGCCATTGGTGCCGGCACAGCTTTACCGTGACAATTTTTTTCCGCTTTACCGCGTTCGGAAAATTAGTGTCACTTTCAGTGCTGATAACTACCAGCGGTGCACCCGCGCGGCTGACGATCATCAGCAGTGACAGCTTACGGAATAGCTTAGCATAACTTAGGCCTATGCGCCGTCTATGCCGCCGTGGCCGTTGACGACGCCCGGCCACCATCCAATCGTTTCGCTTGACACTGATTATCATTTCGCCCGCCAGTTGCCCAAGCTGTCCGGGGCCCAGGATGCAATCGGGCTGCGCAACGGTGTCGATGGTGTGGCAGCAAATAAAAGGAGTGATAATTAGTTGGGTGTGTGTGTGTGTATGTATGGCGTTTTTTCTTCTTCTCTTCTCCACACTTGCCCCTTTTTTTCAGTTGTTGCTGCTTGTTGTTCACACATCGAGAACAAGCTGCCACGAGGGTGCCCAGTAGCCGCCTTCTATTGGGATTGGTTCCGAAAAAAAACACGCACACACACACACACGCAGCACCCAGTGTATTCAGCAGAGCCTGCAACGGTCCGTGCGCGAATGATCGTTAACATAATTATGCTAATTAAGTTTGCACTTGGCAAAAAAACATGGAGCCGTATTTGCTACCGCCCAGTGTAAAACATACATCGTCAATCGAGTGTATCAAACGTCTTGATGGAATGCATTTTTGATGTGATAACAACTAATCAGGCTGATACTGTAATTAGCGCGGCTATGGCGAATTAATTACGCTGCGAGGTGACTTTACATGTTTTTCACTTTGCTGCCGGTAAACTTAATTGATACTATTAGATTGCTTATAAATATAGTGATAGATATAGAAGAGGCAAGCAAAAAAAAAACAACGCGGGCCCCAGAGCTACGCCAATTTCATCCTTCAAACGTACAACCGAACAAAGAAACATTTTTCGTGCGAACGTGCTCTTTGCGCCTTGTTGCCGTTGCCGGTGCGTGCAGCTTGATTGATCTGTTGCGAATCATGCGATTTGGTGACAGCGTGCCGTATCACGCACTGTTTCTGCGCTTGACACGAGACAGCTTTATTGACGGGTTGCATCGATGGCAGTCCGTTTGCGTGTGCGCCGGGTTCGTCGCCTGTCACTGTTGAGATCGCCGGGTGTCAACGGCTCACGGACGGTTTGTTCAGGTGTCGCTCGACTTACAGCGCGCTCGCCCTACACATCCACACCGTCCGTCACAAGTGTCCGGGTCCGTGTGAGCAATTGCCGTTGCACAAAAGTCGCTAAACACAGAAAATATATGTAATTTTCAAGAAGGTACTAGGGGGATGGTTTGAGTGTCATTGATAATCCTTACTGGAACGTGCGAATGAGGTATAAAGAGGGTTTATTTATAGCTTGAATACACTTAATGCTGCTCATTAACGGTGTACCGCAAACTAATAAAGGGATGCACTCTGCATACTGAATCCGTTTGTTCATTACTGTCAAGTCCATTGGTACCAAAACGATGTTCCAGAAAAATCCTTTAAACATGTTTTAGTTATATCATTACTTTCAACGCTTTGGGTTCGTCGCCTGTCACTGTTGAGATCGCCGGGTGTCAACGGCTCACGGACGGTTTGTTCAGGTGTCGCTCGACTTACAGCGCGCTCGCCCTACACATCCACACCGTCCGTCACAAGTGTCCGGGTCCGTGTGAGCAATTGCCGTTGCACAAAAGTCGCTAAACACAGAAAATATATGTAATTTTCAAGAAGGTACTAGGGGGATGGTTTGAGTGTCATTGATAATCCTTAGTGGAACGTGCGAATGAGGTATAAAGAGGGTTTATTTATAGCTTAAATACACTTAATTCTGCTCATTAACGGTGTACCGCAAACTAATAAAGGGATGCACTCTGCATACTGAATCCGTTTGTTCATTACTGTCAAGTCCATTGGTACCAAAACGATGTTCCAGAAAAATCCTTTAAACATGTTTTAGTTATATCATTACTTTCAACGCTTTTCATTACTTTTGATGTACCTTTTTATAAAATTACTGACGTATTTTCTAGGCTGGAAAAAAAACCTTTCAATCTTCGTGATGCGATGAAATGCTAGAGCTTTTTCCATCATCTACTCTAACCTTTTAAGGAACAACAGAGCATTGAATAGAAGAAAAAAAAATCACAACACTCAGTCTTCTCATCGCCGAGATATGCCGCAAACCCGCAATCAATAGCTTCCGTTGAAAGCGATCTGTGTGTGAAATTAAAAATCGTTCCACTGCCAACTGGAATGTTGTTTTCCGGACACAGAGCAAGCGTTACAAAACACAAAAACTGTTACTGTAAACGAATAAGAAACATTCCATGGTCATCAGTAAGTGCTCACCACTGGATGGAGTGATCTAGTTTTTTTTTTTTGTTACCTGCTCCTCTTTACAATCTATGTGAAAATGTAAAGAAAAACCAGAATACCTTCACTGTTAAAAGCACTGTAAAGCCGGATGTATAAAAGAAGCGTAAAATCATAAGCCTTCTCCCTGTGGAATAGAGAGGGATTTTAATTTTGATTTTTTTATGTTGGCTTTTTCCTGTTGGGGAGAAAACTCACTGGCACCATGTCATTCGGAACGGTTCACGATCAAAAGAACGTGTGCCATTCCCTGTGTCAAGTGGTCATTGCCGGGGTAGAATGTAATCGGACAGCGAAAAACAATTTGCTTTTTTCCCAGGAGATCTGTGAGGTATGGGATTTTTTTCCCTAACAGGGTGTGTTCTTATACTTAACTCACAACGTTACACGCATCCCGTTGGGAGACTTGACAATCTGAAATGTACAGCTCAAAGGTCAAATAAATCGCTTCACGTTCTTCTTACAGAATAAATATCGCCTGTACCGATCCTTTTTCCTTAACCGAACGATAAATAAACACTCACTCAGATAAGGATAAGCAAATGACATATTTATTAACCGCATAACAGCGACGAACATTTTTACAACTTCAGCCGTCCAGCGCTCATCGCAACATTGTATGCTGCTGGTTCGCGTGTCGGGCAGCCAACACGACAAGCGGAACAAGAAACGTTAAGCTCATTGCGCACAAGTCACTCACTCAGATAAGGATAAGCAAATGACATATTTATTAACCGCATAACAGCGACGAACATTTTTACAACTTCAGCCGTCCAGCGCTCATCGCAACATTGTATGCTGCTGGTTCGCGTGTCGGGCAGCCAACACGACAAGCGGAACAAGAAACGTTAAGCTCATTGCGCACAAGTTATTATCCTTCGGATGGACATCTGTCCCGTGAGGGCACACCACCATATCCCGACGGGCCAGTCCAGTGCAGCTTACTGGCCGGTTGGCAACTGGACGCGAACCCGGCTCACTCTGCTGCACTCTTCAGATATTTATGAGCTCAATTTGATGGTACGCGCTCGTCAGCGGGCGGATTGCGAAATCATGCACATAATTCGCTGTCAAAATGCACTTGCAACATTGTTGCGTTTGTACCCGGGCAAGGAACGGTCAAATTCCTCGCGGGGGGTAGTCGGACGGTAGGAAGTGGGCGCGCGGGTTGTAAATATGTTTCGATTTAACTTTTGGCAATGACAAAACGGGCAAATGACAAACGTGGTACGCAAAACGTTTGCCAAGCATTCCATCGTCCGGCTGGCCGGTCGTAGTAAAACGGTGCCAAGAATGTTTTTGCTGCACAGTTTCCTGCACATTGACCGATATTGGTGGAGAGTTTTTTTTATTATGTGGTGTAGCATAGATTTCGTTAACCGGTCACAATTTGTCATGCAGGATAGTGGCATAAGTTTTTGAATCAGTCTTGTCTGTTTTTCAACTATACAAACAAACGAATGCTTGATAATAGATTTAATACATTTGAAATAATTCTACATACGTTTTATAGTCAAAGGTAATAGAATTGCGTGTCGGAATCGTTGGACCGCTGCATCACACATTCGGAGTTTGGAAGCTTTGGAATAAAGAAGTTACCATAAAACACAATCCGCTTGACTCTCGGAATTGTAGTTGAACTATTTTAGTGGATGTTCTTTTACCTTTTCAATGTATTATCGCTTTCTGATGATTGTCTGCAATAGAAACAAAATATAATCATATTACAAAACCACAATATTATTCCATGGACTTTTAACTTAGGGGAACGTCATTCTATGAATGTAATGTACAGTAATAAAATGAGTATTTTACACTCTAAATCCGACGAGCTATGTAGGTGTAAATTTACTATAATTTAGGTACGAACAACCTTACTGAATATCAATGATCTGCTTGGGTTTAACGTTTTGGTAATGTAGTTGATTCGTTATTTATAGTCTCTTACATGGAACTAAAACATGATGTTTATTACAGACGATAAATTATAATCCATGTACTGATCACGGCTTGATCTATAAAATAAGTGTGTTTGCTTAAGTGGATAAATTCTGTTAGCGAAAAGATTTAAATTATTGGTACCTTTTTAAGATGATCGATCGATAGCTTTAAATATTCTATAAATATAAAGTTTCTATAAGGTGGCCGAAGCAATAGATGAACAAGGTCTTAACACGGCATGACCGAAAATCGAATCCCATCCAGACCCCATACCCCATGGTAATACCCCATGGTGAGGTCTAACTATCGAACTTCGTGGTATAAATAAGTCTAGCAACCCTTTAGATGGTCAGCATGATCCAGCTGATAGTTAAGCCAAGAATATTAGGTTTTACAAAAGCCAAATGTTTTTCTAATAACTAGAATGCCTATCATTAATACGTAACCGGCGTCGCGGCGCCGGTCCAGTGCAGCTTACTGGCCGGTTGGCAACTGGACGCGAACCCGGCTCACTCTGCTGCACTCTTCAGATATTTATGAGCTCAATTTGATGGTACGCGCTCGTCAGCGGGCGGATTGCGAAATCATGCACATAATTCGCTGTCAAAATGCACTTGCAACATTGTTGCGTTTGTACCCGTTAAAAAAACTGTTCCACTGCCAACTGGAATGTTGTTTTCCGGACACAGAGCAAGCGTTACAAAACACAAAAACTGTTACTGTAAACGAATAAGAAACATTCCATGGTCATCAGTAAGTGCTCACCATTGGATGGAGTGATCTAGTTTTTTTGTTACCTGCTCCTCTCTACAATCTATGTGAAAATGTAAAGAAAAACCAGAATACCTTCACTGTTAAAAGCACTGTAAAGCCGGATGTATAAAAGAAGCGTAAAATCATAAGCCTTCTCCCTGTGGAATAGAGAGGGATTTTAATTTTGATTTTTTTATGTTGGCTTTTTCCTGTTGGGGAGAAAACTCACTGGCACCATGTCATTCGGAACGGTTCACGATCAAAAGAACGTGTGCCATTCCCTGTGTCAAGTGGTCATTGCCGGGGTAGAATGTAATCGGACAGCGAAAAACAATTTGCTTTTTTCCCAGGAGATCTGTGAGGTATGGGATTTTTTTCCCTAACAGGGTGTGTTCTTATACTTAACTCACAACGTTACACGCATCCCGTTGGGAGACTTGACAATCTGAAATGTACAGCTCAAAGGTCAAATAAATCGCTTCACGTTCTTCTTACAGAATAAATATCGCCTGTACCGATCCTTTTTCCTTAACCGAACGATAAATAAACACTCACTCAGATAAGGATAAGCAAATGACATATTTATTAACCGCATAACAGCGACGAACATTTTTACAACTTCAGCCGTCCAGCGCTCATCGCAACATTGTATGCTGCTGGTTCGCGTGTCGGGCAGCCAACACG
>KZ063258.1:8862-31650 GCA_002091835.1 Anopheles maculatus
GCCGGGGATGGAAAGAAACTCCTTGCGTATCCGTCGTATGAGCTTTTCGTACAGAGGGGAAGGACAGTGAGGAAAAAAATAATAAAAACACACTCAGTGCTCAAATTATCAGCCCTGCGTGGGTTTGTTTAACGGTGTTTGTACAGGCCACCACCAGGGAATCGTTTCGCCAAGTGGACGCACGACGCGCGTACAGCACCCGGGGACGATGTTTATCTTTCTGCTATTTGCCTCGGACGGTTGCCGAAATGTGTGCCAAATATTCTCCCAGCGTCTGGTGGCACGGCTCCGTAAGCATCGGCGCAAACGGGACGGTGACACTGCCCCACCAAAGTCACCCCGCTGGACAGCCTGCTTAAGGACGTGGATCAAGTGTGTCTGTGCCGGAGCCTGTGTTACCGCGACATCAACCGCAGCCGCCAGTGAACGTGTGTGTGTCGAAGACACCCGAACGGCCGGATGGACTACGCTGGCCAAGCTGTTGTTCCAGAAGCTACTACACCAGGCGTGATCAGGGGAAAGACACGAACTTTTACACCGTACGGGGTAGGCAGTGGAGAGGGAACGAGTGAAACGGGGAGGGTAAAAGGAAAACACAACGCAAAGGAACATGTGGAATTATTGGAACAACCTTGCTGGCTAACCGCATCGCGGTCTCCGCAACGTGGGAGCCAAACCTTTATAAAATGGCAGTAAGTTGAAGTAATGTGCCAACACAACGAGTTGGTGTGTAGTATATAGTTATAAATAATTAATGTTATGCTCATGCTACCCTTTAAATTACGCTTTCATCCGTCAGAATGTTTGAGGTAACAATTAAAAACATTCTGTGCTTCACTGTTGGCGTGCCCTAGTACACCATTGTGCGTTGTTCTCAATGTACAAAAATAGTATAAAGAAAGCTTTTTCAAGATTCTGTCTTGTTTTCTTAAATGGTACTTCATATCTGGCCCTGACTGCTTCGCATAATATAGCTGACTCTTATTTGCGATTCAAGAAAAATGCATAACTGAATCTAGATCCACCCGTTTAGACGAGTATTGAGAACCTACATTAAGCGTCACGTTGAGCGTTCCACCGTCTGCAATATGTACATCTGACAGTTCTCGGTACGAAGGTTAAAGATCGATAAAATGTTACTTAGATTGGAAGCAAAAGTACACGCACGCATGACATCACATCCGTTCTCACTCTCTAAGTGTTTCATTACCTTCTGGTTCGATTGTCGTGGGTCGTGGGCCCATTCGCTTTCCTTCCAAAAAGCTTATATTAAGGATATGCCGAAGGCGTCGGATACGGATCAGACGTTTGCCATAATACTTCCACTGCTCGTCTAGGGCCCCCTTCTTCGTCGTTACGAAACATTCTTCCGTTCTTGGAAAAAAACGAAAAGGAAAAAAACCCGTTTCATGCGAAAATGCCGTATGTGTCTCGGTCGGAGGATCCATATAGCTTTGTCTGGTAGGTGTTATTCAAAATGGAATACGACCAACATGTTTGCTTTCGCCTCGTCCATATTTCCGCCACAGCGAGCTTGCCTTTGCCGTCGTAAATAAATGAAGGCGACAGTCGTTACTGGTTGCCACTTTCTTTTTTGCAGCGACAGTTTGAGGTTCAAAAGACACTACACACAGTCTGTTCTCAAGCCGCTTGGGTGCTGCTTCATTTTTGGGTAGAAAACCGGTAAGTTTTTAGAAACAATCTTACTGTTGGGCAAGAGCGCCCGAGCTTTGTGCGCTGTGTTTGTTGATCCAGTCTGTACAACCTATCCGGTCGATGTGCAACATAAACTTTCGTATGACATTTTGAGACAAGGTAAAGTATTGCTACCTAGACTTGTCGGTGTGCTGTTCCCACGCTGGACATGACCGTAAAAGAAAATGTCATCCAGTGTTTGGGTGGCTGTGTTTTGTTTTTTCTGAGGAGGATTTTTAACATAACACAAGGGAGGATATTAAAGACTGGGAACTTTAATACCTACCTCCGTACACTCGTACAATTAATCAAACAGTATATTGGGCTAGATTTCTAGATGAATATTATGAGAAGTGATTTCTTTTCTGCCGGTTTTAAGTCTCCTTCAAACACTAAGTCGGTGGGCCGTTTGCCAACTTTTGGTGGCAAACTTTTAAGGCCACTACTACGTCGGTAGCAACTGAAATGAAGTGCTGCAGCAATAACAATTTGCATAAAATCAATTTCGTTTCGTCTTGTGTTCCTGTGCGCAACTCCCTCGAAATTTCTCTCCCAAGATGCACGCTTTACGGTGACGCTGGTGCTAACGACACACCGGTCTTATCGGTTTCTGGCGTCTTTTGGCATCTTGACGATTGCAGCGTAGAGTAGTGCAGGGTACAGCATCACGGGCGTCAGCAACCGAGACACAGCGAGACAGATCTGCATCCTTCATCGATCTTGTGCTAGCGTATCTTGTTGCGTTTACTCACCTTGTGCCGCGCCAGGATGTCAATGCAGATCAGCACTCTTGTTTGGAAGCATTGAACATGGGACGGTACGGAGGATCGTTTGTCTTAAAATATTCAAACAGGCTGCATCTTTGGAATGTGTGGGCGAGCGCAAATGTGAAAGAAACGAGCGTGATTTAGTTTGATCGAGGAAGATATGGCACGAAAGGCTGCAGCGGGTTGGAATACGCACCGGCATACACGTTTGCCACATTGGTAGGCAGCAGATTGGATTCATTTGCGAAAGTGCTTCCCAAACGTGAGGCAAATCAATTTAACGATAACTCAATTTCGTTTAAAAAGGTGGAGAACGTCAAGCCTAATGTGTATGAATTGGGTCTAGGGGTCTCGTCCATTATACTCGATTAGGATTTCATAATTTTATACAAGCTCGTTTTTGATTGTAACTAACGACGGGATATGAATGATAAACAGGAAAAGGAATGTGTGGGTTAGCTTTTCAAAAACAGGAATCTACCAAATCGCATTAAATTTTGCAGGTTAGACATTGGCAATGAAAGCAACGTTGAGTTACAGGCGCTAGTGTGGTAGTTCTTTATAAGATGTTTGTAATTCATTGTAAGACAAGGGTCATAAATGATAGGAGAATGTGTTAGAACACTTTCCACCAGTCCATCTGCATTCTCCAGAACCAAAGTTACTTCATACAGTCTGAATCAGTGATCATAGTTTTATATTTTGTAGGCCTATAAGACGAAGCTACATTATAGGCACATTAGTTGCCACAAAAAAATTCTTTAAGTAGCTCCTGTAACTTTTTGCTCTAATATTCTATACCTTCTTGATATGTTGGTCTTCTAAAGATTCTCTCGAAATTTTTATTTTGTAGATTTTATGTCTATGTGGCGATAGGCGAATAAAATAGGCGATAAATTTTTATATCAGGAGTATAAATAAGTTCATGAGGTCTCAGCACAGCAGTTGTTAATTATATAAATTTGATTTTTTTTTGCAATCTGGCACCACTTCCATTTTAAAATGTTATCTTCAAGCTCTTATTTCCCCTAGCTTTCATTTTGTTCAGATGTTCACAAAGCAGTTTCCTCAAGCTGCTGAAATGGTGACGTTCGTGCCAAATAAAACGTTTTTGCGGGGATTTCTCCTCCATTATTTTTGCATGAGCAAAACGACTGCCGAAAGTCCATAGAATATTAGTGGAAGTGTTTGATGACCATGCTCTTTGAAAATAACATGCCAAAAATGGGTTACACCTTTAAAAAGCCAGAATTTTGTTTACCAACGCTGCGGACGGTCTGTGATGTTTGGAGATGCAGAACTCGAGGTAACGCTGGATGAAGATTCGTTGCAAACGTAAGACGAGCTTGCAAAGGCGTTTGGAGTTACCTAGCCAACCAGGGAATGATTCGGAAAATTGGACATTGAATTGAAGCCTAGGAACATTAAGCGCCGCATTATAATGCTCGACCACATGTAGCAGCACCGGTGAAAAAATATTTGGAAACACTCAAATAGCATGTTCTACCCCACCCGCATTATAGCCTAGACATTACACATTCTGATTACCACCAGTTCTGATTGATGAAACATGGACTAGTTGAACAGCACTTCTCTAATTACAAAGCAGTGAAACAATGTATAGATGAATAAATAGCTTCCAAAGAACCATGTTTTGGTCGCGAAGGTATCCCTAAATTGCCACAAAGATTGGAAAAAGAAGTTATAAACGATAAAAACCACTTTAGGGATTGAAACAGTTACCAATATTTTATAATAAATGTTTGAATTTCGCTCAAAAACTGGAAGAAATTATTTATACTCTTTATACATTTTAATGTATTTTTGAATCATTATTATACTTTTTATTATGTTTAATATAATTTTTGATTCTAGATTTCTTATTATTACCATTTATTTGATTTACTATTTCTCTTTTTCTAGTTGCTTGTTATTTTTTCTCGTGTGATATTTAAGCTTTCTTTTATTCGTGTAAAGTGTTTCTTGCAGCAGAAAGCTATACGCACAGTTTTTTTCTTCAATGTTTTTCCTCCTCTTTTTCTTCTTCTTCTTCTTCTTCTTTATCTTCTTATATACAATTTCAATAGGTCTGCCATTATAGAGTCTGCCTTGACTAAGTCTTACCCGTTGCTTGATAGCCAGTTCTCAATTACCAGTATTTAGACAAGTTATTAAGTTTAACAATTGTTTCTGTCAAGTTTATATTCTATTTTTCACGTTCTATGTTATCCATCACACACAGTTCACTGTACCTTCACGACCATAATTCTTTAATAATTAAGTGTTTTCATATTAGCACTTTATTCGTTAATCATTCACTTTTCTCAGACAACACTATTCCATTCACGTTCTTTAACCATTAAAGCAGATTGCAATCGATGGTATTCAAAGCATTTGCTACCACCATTAACCTTCGTCCTCAAAAGATACATCGGCAATTCGCAGAAAAAAAAACAAAAAGAATCAAAAGCAGTAATACAAAACAGCGCGGCAAATGAATTCTACCTCTTCTGCATCAATTATTTTCACCCTCCCGCTCATTCCGTATGCACCGCAAGTGATCATTAATGGATTTAATTTCTTACTGCTACGGTAACTGCCACCAGTGTGGTACCATTTTTTTTGCCGTAAAGAGCAACGTCCGAATCGCCGTCGAATGACACCCGAGAGAAACGAGACAAAATTAAACCAACTAACTACGATAAATGTGCAAAAGAAAATGCGACCGTGGCGACCGAGAACGGGAATGTTTGTTTGGCTGCCCGCTTGCTTGTCGGTCCCCGCGACCGTTCTTCGCCTTTCTCACCAAGGTTCTGACCATGTTTTTCCTCCCATTACGAATAATTAAACCTTCACCATCGGCATCGAGTCCGCTCGGTAAGGTGGCACTCGGGAATAATTTTTCTTCACGGTTCGGTCCTTTTCACGTTCGTTCACGGTGGCTATTGCGGCTGGTCTATGGAATCGTTACTTTCAATTGACATTTTTCTCATCATTATTTGTTTTGCTTCTTTTTTTTTAACTTTCTCTCTCTTTCTCTCTGTTTCCCTTTAGTTTTGCTGAGAAAAAGAAAGAAATAATCCCAAATGCGACGTTATTCGGTGCTGGTGTTTTACATCAAACGGGTTTTGTTGTAGTGAGTTTTTATTTCTTTTCGTTAGAGTGTGTGGGTTGCCAAGCACACCGACCGTGGCAATTGTTTGCCCTTTGTTTTCTTTCCATTTGAAGGAAAGTGTCTTCATTTAAAATACTCTACTATGGCAATATGAGACAGTCGACTGCTTCGAGTACATTCCATTGAAGTAATTATTTTGGCATAAAATGGATGGATCTGGTTTCAATGTTTTCGGGGGGTCATTGGCATGCGGTAGACGTGTGCTAATGCAAGTATGCTATTTTCATTTCAAATCTACCCAAAATGTTCTTCAGAAACGGAACAAAAACAGTTTTCCTTCATAGTGCATGTGTGCCGGAGATTGCGTACTTTCAGGCGCTTTAAATGCTTTCAATCGTTATAGTAAATAGGCAGCGCATGCTTTGTGCTTTTCTGAGGAAAACAATTGTATTTTTTTTTCTTTCCGCTTGATTGAAGGTAGAACATACTGAGACAATAGTAACGTTGACGTTGAAAATGAAAAGCTACAGCTTCCTCATCCATCACCATCGCCGGCACATTCCAGCGACTTGGCCCGGGGATGGCAAAAAAAAAGCCAAACAAAGAATCTAATTTAAAAAAATCCTTTCGCCTTGCACGTACGATCGCGCTGTACGCCGTGTGTCTGGGCCGTGCCAGACAACGGCAAACCAATTTACTGAGCTCCTGCTGCCGGAGAGAGATCACTCGTCTAGGCGCAAAACCGCACGGAACACGGCGTACCGTAAGGACATGCAACAGTGGATGTGATTTTCCTATCTCTCGCGGCCGGTTTTCTTCGCCCGCGTTTCGGTTCGGCTTGGTTTACCCGGGGTGAAGAAAATCGAAAGAAAACAAAGCAGCTGGTGTGGTTCGTCGGGTTGGTTGGTGTTTTAGTTTGGTCGCTGGTACAACCATTGTTTTTGCAGGCACCCCCTTGCTTGGAACGCCGCGTTTATTTGCTCCCCGTACCGAACGAGCATATTTTTCCCGCAGAGTCAGCGGAATATGTTTTGAACGATGGCTTGGATAAGGAGAGTCGGTAAAAAAACTCGGTTATACATTTTCTTGAGCGCGGGATTTTTCTGCCGTCTGCCGACTTGAGCGTAGGTAAAGCGTAAGCGCACACGCTGCCATTGGAAAAGGTAACCGTCGTTCGTCCGTTTACGCCGTGGCGCCCGTCAGTGCTGTTACGGTGGGAGAAGAAAAAAGCAAGCTTCTCGTGGCGTCGAGTTGTGTATTCGATGCGTTGTGCTCAGCTGGTTGCGTTGAGCTGAAGAGTTCGTAATTGAATTTCCCTACCGACCCGGTTTCGGTTTGGCGGCATCACTGCTGCCGAAAGAGTCGTGCCTAGCCGTGAAGACGAAAACAAAGGCAATAGCACAATCGATGTTACCATGGTCCGGGCGATGTCGGGCGCGCTAGGACGATGCGCTAGTGTAATTATATTATCGATTCATAATTTTAATTTAAAGAAAATAAGAAGCTGTGGCTTATTTTTACAGGCCATCCTTTCGCAAAGCGCTCGCTGAAGAGTGCTCGGAACGTGTTTACTTGCTAGTATTTACTGGTCGTCGTGGTTTTGCCTGTTGTGAAGGGGATGGGGTCGGTTTAAATTAAGCTTTGTGTTTGGTAGACGAACTCATTTTCTTTAATGGGAATTGTGGGAAAAGTGTTGGGAAGTAAACGAAACTCAATTTGAAGAGCTTTTGTTTGTTTATTTATTATGGGTTTTTCACATTAAATTGCTTTTGAACACATCAAAATACATACATTTTCAATAGTCCTATCTGTGTAAATTATTCATTCTACATTTATCGACGTTTGATTATTCGTATTTTAATGTTGCGATTATGCTTTTGACTAATCTCGTTATTGAAATATGAAAATTAATCATAGTGTACCTTGTTGATTTTGTAAATTAATAAATATACATTTCCTTTACTCTATATGTTGAACATTAAAGGTTTTTTTTTTGTTTATAGGAAGCGTATTACAATATTTTAAAGTTAAAACGTATAATTTCTGTATTTAAATTCATTACAAAAAAAAACAATTCAATATTGTTCAATCTATTACAGATCTGAGCAAAAAATTTATTATAATCACCCGAACATAATATTAAAATTAAATTTAATAAGAAACGATTATTTAATTCGCTGCTGTACATTGCACAAATCCATAACTATTGTTTCTAGGAAAATATTTTATTTTGGATGTTTTCAGTAGAAATAATTCCAAATTGATTATGTTTTAATAAACCGTTCCTTAAAATCCTGCTACATGTCATATCGTCTTGAACCATTACCGACATGAGCCATCACTAATAGAAACACACAAATCCCTTCCACTTTTCTCAACTGTAATTGGTTCACAATTCTAGGAATTGGGATAGCTAAATGTACCAGCTGGAATGCTTTTTTCTCTCGCTTCCGAAAGCTCCTCCAGAACCTCCAGCAATCTGCTTCGTTGCAAACACAAAAGATGGCTTCCGTTGCTATACCTTTTTTATTCGCGTCACAGTGTCCACTTTCGCTACTAATGAAGTGGCTTCTGTTCAATTTCGTTTCGCCATGGCAACGGTATGGCTAGATGTTGTTGAACGGCAATCATTTCACTCACTCTCGTCCTCATATCTTGTGCTGGGCAAGTGTGTCGATCGAATCGGAACCGAGCTCTAAGTACGTTATTACTTTGCCCGCTTACCAGCTAATTGGTTCCAGATGTTGAAAGCAGCAAGTGAATTTCAAATGGATAAATAATAAATGAATCAATTTATTTGGTAAGAAGAATATCCACTTCATTGCTTACCTTGAGCAGTAGCACTTGAGCGTACTGTGAGAATTCGTTAATTATTCTACATGACCGGTTACGAAAGCTTCACCGAAATGATGAGTCATTCTATCATTCCCTGTCTCCAGAACATGACAGTACGGTGCGGGACAGAAATATGAAATGTTCGAAGACAGAAAGATTGAATTTGCTCATAATGTGCGATTTCCGGTTGCAAATCCGAGCTGAAGCTGATCCGAGTAGAAGCCTCTTCTGGTGGAAAACGGCCCCGAAAAGCTTTCGGTGGGAAGCCAAGTGAAAGAGGATACGACCATAAACGGATGGTAATTAATGCTTGCCCCAATGCTTGGCAGCATCACTTAATGAGCTAATTATATACCACTCATCGGAATGACTTGCTAGCGTTGATTATGGTGGAGAAGGAGATAAAAAAAAATGATCGCAAAATCGTTTATCTAATGTCGTGATGCATTAGATTAATAGTGTGCGAATCGTTTGCACATGGTTTCACAAACGTAAGGCGTTTCCGTACCGTAGACATGTGGCATTCATTAGAACGATTTTATTATTCTTAGTTCAGAGAAGCTGAGGGTATGCTTTACGCTTCGGCAGCTTGACCATGTGTTTATTTGGCAATAAAAACAAGATTGATTTGATGAGCAAATTTAATTATGGTTTGTTCAGATGCGCTGTTGACGTGTCTCCAGAGATGACGGTTTTTTTGGCTTTTCAGCTTTAAATCAGTTATTGATTCTAGTTTTAGAGGGAGTGAAGAAGGAATATAATTTTTATATAATTTTCGCAAATAGGAATTTGATGACGACTTGAATTAAGTTTTATTAAGCTCTTTTGCCTTTCACACTCTTGTAAAACAAACCTGTTGTAACTCCTATCCCTGAGGAGGTGAATCCTTCTCCAATATTCAATTATCGTTCAATTAATTGCAGTTTCTTTTCCAACATTGATCCATTTGCTACTACTAGTACTCGTCCGGATAAAAGAAAATGTTACAATATTTAGTCGTTCTCGTATGTATTGTATCGAATCCTATGTTCTCAATGATTTTATCGCCGGTTTTTCACACTCCAGAACTTGTAATACTGACTGCACTCCAGAAGCTAGGACTAGCACTTAAGTCTAAAACTTTTGCAGCTAAAATAATTAAAAAAATGCACCATTTTTTTACTTAAGATAGCAAACAATAATAAGAATTTTTTTTTTTCATTAACGATTTGGCTGGAATTTTGGCATCACCTTCTAGCCATGATTTCATGGTTTGCCCGATATTTATTATTGCAAAACATCAAAAGAAATTGATATTGATGACGATCTCACAATAATTAGAAAACGCCATTGAATGTTTTGAAGTGGAATCGATAAAAATAGATATTAATTTACATACTTTTACATTCCACAGTTTATTGGCGCCGTGCTTAAGTTGGAATGTTACTGATGAATACAACCGGGAACAACCGTTTACAATCAGGAACAGAATTGGTTGTTTGCTTGGTAATATAGAGGGAAAAGAAGTATAGCGAATACAAGCATTTTCCGCATTCCCAGAATGCAGAGGCTGGAAATTCATCTCCCCATTTATACGCTTACTCAACCTCTTAGTACTCTTTGCATCCTCATCTCGGTTGTCGGTGTGTGTGTGTGTGCTCAATATCTTTATGATACGCCGAAACAAACATGATGTATGCTACTGTAACATGTAAAACAATCTCTTTTCCAACCAGATACCGGGAAGCTGCCGTCCTGCTGCTAGTACAAATATTCGGTAACACGGTAGCTTATTGTTCTCCCGTTACACATTGTGAGCTGCTTTTCCTGCTTTGTGTGCTGCGGAGGTGATGGGAAGCGGAGGTGATAGGAATAAAAGTTACACCCAAAGTCATCCCCTGTCTGGGGGAGAATTTTCTTGTTTTAATACCATTCACCCGACGCGCCATATCCCACCCGATCCCATAGCGTGGCTTATCGGGCACGACATCCCTGGCAGGTTGCTGCAAGGTTTCGGTAAAGATTAAAGATGTTATGTTTTATTATCTTGCGTCTTTCCTTATTTTTTTTTAATGATACGGCGACCACCGAGAAAAAAGGAAGAAAAGAAACCATTAGTATGTAGGATGCAACAAACAAACAAAAAAATGAAGCGGTGTAATGAACCACGTATCGGTTATCATATTACAGTAAGTCATCAGGATCGTTTAGGATAGGTTTCCGAATGTAGAGATCACATGCAACCATGCATATGGGTGGGTGTTTCCCGGGACACGGCTTATAAGAGGCAAACAATCTTATAAGAAGAGTTTACTAGTTCATGTCACACCAGTCGTCGTTCATCGTGTAGAGCGGTAAATGAAACAGGGTGCGATTTATCGGTGCAAGAAACCTAAGGAAAGTAAGGAGTTGTACATTAAATGTGGGAATCATCAGGATCAACACATCAACACAAACAGACACACATACACAGATGGGAAGGATGCGAATAGTTAGAATAATTATATGGCGAGGTTGATAAATTCTTCGGATAAGAATTGTTCATTCGCCGATTGAAAAGCATCCGGCGCTCCTTTGTGTTGGGACTATTCACGTAAGAGGTACCAGCGTTTGACTGTTCTTGGAAAAAATATCGAATTTCATGCGAGTAGCACCCGATCGTCTTACGAGACGAAAGACAAACCAGTGTTTTAGGGTGGGAGTTGTAAAGGACCCATTCCTCTGGGACGAAATATTAAACCATTTTCTCGTTTTCCACTCCTTCTCCAAAACAGGAGGTCACCAATGGGAACGAAAAGCTTTCGTACCGTACCAGGGGGACAAATAATTTTTCTCCAAGAATTAGCATACATATACACATTGTTTTGGGCAGCACTGGAAAGCTGGGCTGGTTTCGCTGTATACGCCTATCGTTTGGAGCAATATATGAGACGATATTGAAATTTTATACCACCCCGTCAAAGTTTTGCCGAAGCAGAGTGCGAGAGTTTTTCCCAATCTCCCGATTTGTAAGCCTGCAGGATGGTTTTTTTTTTTTGCTGCCGTTTACACTCTAAAAATAAATTTCACCAGGCCAATTTGCCAGTATTGGCCTCCGAAAATAATCATATCCTCCTGACCCTGCCGAGTGGAGCAGCTCGATACATTGTGCGGAAATCGGGACAACATGTTCGAGGCCAGCCAGCGTGTTGGCTGCTTACGGACGGGATCAATATGGAAATGAAATGACGAACCTCGAGTCGAGGGGGCCGGGCCAGCGCCTTGGGAAATATCGTATTGGTTGGCAAGTTTTCTTGCGCAGAGAGGAGGAAAATTTAAAAAACAAAATAGACGACGAAAAACTGCAAAAGAAAAACGCAAAGGAAGGAAACATTCGCTTTCAATTTTGTTTCCCAGTTTTCGTTGTGCGACTTTCGGGGTCTGTTTTTTTGGTACAGGGTGGAGTTTTGAAACTGTTTTTTTGACAATTAAAACATTTTTAAAGTGTATTTAAGTTGTTTTTCATTAAAAATAATTGTAATATATTTTATTTGAAAATTCAATCTTGATAAAAAATTTGATCTCGATACTACAAGAGCTAACTAGAAAACAAATACCATTGAGCTACCCTGCACAAATCATTAACACTTTACGGACGACGATAGCTCGAAGAAACTCATCCCTACATGCCAGCCTCAGCGCCAACTAGAAGCGATCGAAGCGCAAAGTTTGACGCTGTGTTTCCTTCCTGCAAAACTTTGCAATTTGATTACGTCGGTCGGTTTTGGGTTCGCTCGCGTATCAGATTCTCTTAGCCCGGTTAAAGGGAACGGCATATTAACGCGCAAGTAAGTAACGCACCACAGCTATGCCCACCACAATCACACAGACCAAAGGGTATGGCCACCATCACGTGCCCTTATCACGATTAGCCGCAGCATGCTTTTAGCAAGTACCGGGTAGAAAGGTTGTCGTTTGTGAGTTTTGAAGTGCGCTGTGCGTCAAGTGGGCGTACTTCCACTTTCGCTTTCTCTCGCACTCTTTGGCACGGTTTTATCGATTCGTTCCGGATAATGGTGGTTAGAGCGATAGTAGCTGCTGCCCAAACCAACCCCAGCAACATTTACCTCTACAACAAAAAGGGAAAGGGGTTGTAAACTTTGATGGTTAAACTTTTCCACCAACTATCTGTTTCGGGGCAAGACGCTTTCGTGTCTTGTCAAGCACACGTCCACTGGTTGTTTGCTCGCGTACGGGTTGTGCCTGTGCCTACCGGAAATTAGTCAAGTCTTGGGTAGTTTTTAGCCAAAAAAAAAAAAACCCCATTAGCTTAACTTTCTTATGTTCCGTGAAGGCGGGAAGTGGCGATAACCGACGGTACGCTTTCGAACATCAGAAGACAAGCCTTGTAGTGTACAGTGATGGAAACCCACAGCAACAGGCTGCCAGCAGGATGAAGTGTAAACGATGTTTAGCTGCACAGGACGATGGCTTTATTTGCCCATTTTCGCCTTCGTTGTGAAAGCGGTATTGCTGGTTGGGATGAACGACCAGGCGCCTCCATGGAGAATGGTTTCCGTTGAGCTTTTGATTAAATATTCTCTCAATAGAGCTGTATTGTTGAGGTTTTCTTTTTCATCGGATAGTGCTGTTTATTGATGAAGCTTAAGGTCGTTAGGAACACTGTTTATTTACCGATAAATGCAATCTGTCGATGATTTAGATGGTTATAATGGTGTTTTTCGTAAATAATGGCAGAAAAGGCAGAATTCATTATGCTTGATAGCGAAATAAATTATTGCAAAAGAACACAACCATATATATAAATCATTTTATCAAAATATGAAAAAACCAGCTTAAAAATCATCAACAATAAACTTTACAAAAAAATAAGTCTAAAATTTGGTATTAATTTGCATCCCTTTTTTTCAATTAATAATTTTTGCTATGAATTTAGAAAATATTTTCATGATAAACAGCAACTTTATATTACAAATATTCTTGCAAACAATTTATACCAATTTCTTACATTTGATACCAAATAGTTTATTCAAATAGGAAACTGTGACCTTAGAGGCTTTTGCAGATAATAAAACCTGAAAAAGCCGTTCAAATAATTTTTTGGTACATGAAAATATTCTCACCGTGCACTTTAGATGCACTTTTCTTTCAGCTTGCCCAACGCATCGTAAAGTTTTGGTGTTAAGCCATTTCTTCCACTACATCACCCAAACGCAACCCCTAACGTAAAACTTCCAGCGCGCACTGGTGACTGCAGTACGGGCTTGAATCGGTTAACCGGTTCGTTGCTGTTGGTTGGTGGCCATAAAATTTGGTATTTTTCATGCTTTCCCATTCCACCGTGACACCACCAACCGGGCCAGTAAGGGACGAATAATCAAAATAGTTATTTTATGCTAACAAGCTACCTGCAAAAGTTGAATATTTCAGCTGGAACGGTTGCGATGGAATTTTCTCGCTACGCCAACGCTACACACCATCAACACCAGCTGCAATTGCAGCTGGCCATGTACTGTGGGGGTGGGAGGAGTGTGAGAGGAAGTGCGGGGTGTTTTGTTGCCGTTGATTTTCATTGTGAAGCATTTTCCAAATCGTCCATCCACCAGGCAGACACACACACACACCGCCACTAAACTATGGTTATTGGGCAGCAAATCTGAAAGACAGTCATATTTTATGAAGCGGGGACCTACTGTTTGAGGGCCATTGCAAACGAAAATGGCCAACATCGATAGTGGGTCTGGGACTATACGTATGGACTGTGGGGTTGGGAGAAATCATTTGATAAGTCGTCCGAGGTACAAGTGCAGCGAGACGATTTAATCAAAGTTTTGTATAAACAGTGTGAATGATTTTAATTAAAATCACATTTCCAATTATTGTATTCGGACCGGTCAGAGCCGGCCCAGAGGCCGATTGGTAGCGGGCGTATACAATATCAAATCACGGGTGATAGTGTGATTGCTTTGTTGAAATAGAAAACAATTGAAATGCAAAATAAAGGACGATTGATTGAAATTATTCCAATGCCTGTTGGCTGTCTACAGAGGAGGTTTAATTTAATTTTATTGTTTCTCAATATTTGCTGTACAATCAAAGTAATAATATCGTGCGAAATATACGTGTACTTGTTATAGGTTTTGTTTTTATCTTTAAAATTTGCGAAAAAGTTGTAAGCTTGTTATTAAAATTTTAATTTATTAAATTATCGATATACATCGTTGTACATGGGTAACTAAAATCGGAAATTTACTGTAAATACAATACGTTTTAAGGAAGGTTATATCAGACAGAATATTTGAAGCATCCAGCATTATCTATCGTGAAAAAATATATCCTATTGTAACGAACTGTAACGTCATTTATGAATTCATTCAGCAGGGTCTTTTTAGTTTCAATTTAGTTTCAATACACAATCCGATCGTTTAATATATGATGTTCTAAATTTAAAGTTTTCTTACACAATGTGCTAAATACTTTACTTAAACGTGACATGTACTTAATGATGTTTGTATAAACATGTTCTTTATGGAAACAAAAAGCATAGAAGTAAAACAATATTCCTTCAGTTACAAAATGAAAAGCAAGAAACATACTTCCAAAGCATAAGTTTCATTTTAAAGTAAATATAAAAAAACACTGTTACACCACGGCACAAAAAGCTATGCCCGTACTTGAAACAACTTTTCCGATGGCACTTTACCACGTCGCTTAACTTCCGCGTTAGACAGTGTGGATGTTTTATTTCCTGCCAACCCACAGCACCCACCGGGTCCCCCGTCAGCTCATCCTAATGACAGCTGTAACGATGCTTTGAAATATCATTTTTCTTGTGCGCTGTGCTTCATTTAATTTCCAAGCGCGCTCGTGTATGGTACCGACGGGCGGTACTTGAGTGGCGTAAAGCTATCAGCTGAAAATGTGGAAAAATATTGACGATGATGAAAATCATGATGATGATGATGATGATGATGAACGTCATTCATCTTTAAACGATGTGAAACAGCAGGAAGTGGCGGCCATCTTCGGTGGGAATGGGAAGCGGTATAACTTTGTATTGATTTATACTATTTATTAGAAGTCAACATTAGTCTCACGAAACCATGGGGTGGGTTGGGACAACACACCCTCTCTTCTTCGAACCCCCTCAGGCCGCGGTGTTATGATTTATTTGAGTTTCGATAAAGCATTGTTCGTATGATGGAGCGATTTCGTTGGCGGTTCTGGTGGGTAATGTGAGCGATGGGATTTAAACTGTGGAAAAAGTTCGATCAACGGCTCATTGTTTGTGGTAGAAAGAACCCAGTTCGGCAGCAACATGATATTCGAACTGTGCCTTACAAAAAAAAAATCGAAAAGCTCGATAAAGTCGGTCAATAGATAATCAGATAACGAAGCACTCGTCAATCAATGGAACATGACGCTCATCATTCATTTCGAAAGCAAGTTGATAAATCACCGTACCGTGGTATTGTTTCACTGTACCGAGACTCAATTACTGTCGATCAATACTTATGGACTCATAAATTCGTCACTGTATTGTGTGTGGTACCTCTCGCGCATATCAATAAATGAAGCCGCCGTTAATATACGATTGTGAAGAGAATTAAGCATCAATCAAATCAGAAAGTGATGATTGGAGTATTCGGTTTCATTTTTTACCTCATACGTGCGTAACCGTTTGCTTCCTAGCGCTTCAATTAGATATTAAACTGAGCGCACAGAAATTGAAAGCTTTTTCCGAAAATTATGTACTTTATTCGGATCGGTGCACAAATGTAATATTTACTACCGACATGGTACTGCTGCAGGTGACTAGAAAGCGCTGCTCGTTGGAGCATCCTCTCGTGAAAGATGTAAAATGGCGCTTTCTTTATCATATTTTTTGTTGCCTGCATCTGTTAAAAAAGCTACCAGGGTATCAGCTTTGAATATTCATTTCAGCAAAAATTGGTTACGTTTCGCAAAGTTCGTTGTGCTTCGTGTTTTTCTTTCGTCTTCTCCTTCTTCTGTTACGTGTCTCTTGATTCATATCGCTCCAGAGACTGCTACAATATACGTAGAAAAGGTAGCCGAAGAAAAACAAAAAAAGATGCTAATGGAAGGAATCACAAACGAAATGGATGGATGGCCATCTTAGAAAAGACAAAATGAAGAAGACACTCGTTGTTCGGGCTAAAACTTGCTTCTCGAAGCGTTTGCTGCACCAGCACGGAATGTTGGTGAATATTTTACGCTTTGCTCTCCCGTTGTTTTATTCGCATAAAATTGCTCGGACTCGGGAGTCATCCATCCCGAACGAGAAACGCTTTGCAAATGCAAGCGCTCCGGAGAGACGGACTGTTGAAGGACAGCGGAAAACAAACGAAGTCGTTCGTTTCGTTCGTTTATGAGTTGTTTGAAACGGTGCGAGTGAAGTGTAAAGTAGATGGTGATGGTTTTTGAAGAAGTGTTTTTCCATCTGTTAATCCTTGGGCAAAGTTTACGCTACAGGGAGATGGCAGAAGCTCGCGTTAAGGTATTTGAGTATAAAAGCTACTGAATAAAGTTATAACCAAACGCATTTTAAAAACTTTTTCGAGGTTTTTCTTTTCTCACGTCGAAAAAAAGGTTCATAACATTCCTTAGTGATTTGTAGATAGATTTTTGTTGCGTCTTTATCTGTGTTTGTAACAGAGTAATTTTTTTTTTTATTCATATAGAACGGCCGTATTGCTTAAAGTAAATTTTGTTTAAGTTAAATGAAGGATAAGATTTACTAAGCTTGACAAATAAAATTAAGCTTACCCGAATCCAATAAAGTCCAATAAATCACTCAAACGTTTTATCTTCAGCAACACCAGCTCACCCATACATCGAAACGCGGCTCGGTCAAGTGTGTAGATTATTAGAGGATTTAATTTTCATTAGAACCAATTCTGCACCGGGTAAATGTTTACGGTACGTGACCCGTGGTCCATTTCCACTGCGCTACCGTGCAACGTTTGGCTTTCGCGAGAACGCGTTTCGAAAAGAATAAATACCCGGACGAATGGTACAGATCGGCATGCATTGGTTCAAAATTTCGAAAACGAACAAACTACTGGGCGCCTCCATTTTTCCACATTGCAACGTGAACCACCAGGCGTCTCCATATTTTGAGAGGAATGTTTGTGCACGGTGCATACATACCACAGTGTACGGTACGTCGTCGCGCTAATGTGTTGCTGCCACATGCTCATAACGAGTCACGAGGTTATAACGAGCCCCAGCCAGTCACGGTGTACGTTGCATTTCGATCACGATGCGGCACAATCTGTCCAGTCGCAGAAGAAGAATGTCCTTGGTACGTTTCGCTTTCGGGCAACATGGCACACACAGAGTACGTGTGTGCTTTGTTGAACGGCAAATTCGGTAAAACCCGAGGTCGGCAAATTAGGTCTGCATGATTGATGTACCGACCCGATGTTGGGTGGGTGTGTAGACCAGGTTGCCCCGATACCAGCACCGAAGCCTCAATGCCATCGACTGATGAAGATTGATTACTTCGGTCTGGCGCTTCGGCCATAAGGGTTGCAAAGGGATGAGTTTTGATGTATCAACATTAGCGCACGGAATGTTGCCAGCAGGGATGGACAGTTTGTGGGTAGATGTTGCACCTCTTTTTTCCTCGCCATGACTTTCGTATTGCAAAGTTGCAGTAATAATCTTTTGTTGAAAGTTAAACTGTACAAAGTGTGATAAATTGCATCAAAAGAAACACCTTTAAGAGAAAGGTTGCTTTCTTCGTAACCGCTTTATTCGATAAAATTATTTCATCAAGCTGTCTGGCGTACCTATACCTTATTGGTGTGTAAAGTACCTGCTGTGACTCATCTACTTACAGCTGTTTTTATTGCAACAAACATACCTCGTTTATGTCGCCCTTTCGTTAGCTCAGTCGTACTACGATCGCCGGTAAATTGCATTGACGTAATTGTATCGTACCTTGCGTACGGAACACCGAAACGTTTGACGACGCACCACAATCTTTTTTATGTGCTTACTTTAACATTCGTGCCCTTTTCTCCATTACATTCGATCTGTCTGCATGCGGCATCAAATTTGGAAAATGCAATTGAATTTGCACAACCCTAAGTGACGGCGTATGTTTTTTATTCTTTTTTTATGAATATATAAAGTGGTTTAAACGCAATGGTTTGACAGAAAAATCCAATCGACGAAGATTGACACATTGTTGAAAGGTAACCTGAGGAATGTAAGAAAACCAGATAAACAGATTGTAGAAGGCTGTATCAAAAATGTTTTTTGTTTGGATATTTTAAATAACCCGTATTCTTTTAAATTATTTTCGCTAACCCTGTGGTAAGATTCAATTTTAGTAATTTGATCAAAATGATGTATCCTTTACTTATAATTTGTTTGTCATCGATACTACAAACAATAAAAATATATTTTACTATGTTGGAGGTTATCCGATTCAATACAATCATTGTTCAGGCGCGTCTATAACAAACCGAAATAAAAAAAATGCTCCCCAAGAACAGCTCACAAACATACAAATCGCTCGAGAAAGCTATGAAAAGTTTTTCCAACTGCGGATTTAAGTTTCCAAAGGCGGCGTGCTTTATTGGATGAAAAAACTTTTCCACACTGGGGCCGGGAACTGATGAGCCCACCAGTTCCTTCACCAATGGCAGCGAGCCGACCGGTGATTAATTTTTGTTTGTTTGATTTCGTACAGAGAACATGAAGCCTTACTCCACGGCACCAGCTCGGCATGAAGTGAGTTTTGTGCCTGGCTGAGTTGTTTTGCGTTCGTTCTCTTTTGGCAGTAGGAAAATAAAATCCCATCTATATGACCGTGTAGAAATTCAGGCACAACGAATGAACCAACGATGCTTTCTTAGAAGGTGTGCGGATGGAGAAGATCACAAACAATTCACAAGGCTGACGTAAAATGCTCCAAAATAAGGTTGATTATCTGTAGCGGTTCAAGGTGAAATAATGCAAAAAAGAAATACATTTGAAGCTAATAAAAAAGTAAGTAAAGTGCTACAATTTGCAAGTTTGGTGTAGGGTGAAGAAAAAAGCACAGGGAGCAAGGAAAAAACACGAACCACCGGCAACACAGATAGTGAGGATTCTTATTACCTGCCATAAAATCATTTTATATATGTTTTCGACGCTGATACGCACAAACGGAAAGCTGCTGTACGGTTTGGCTCGAAAGCTTTCCACAGCACGGAGGGTTACATGGACAATAATTTGCTACGCTTCTTTGTTTACGATGCTATAAAGCTGTCAAGCTTTGTTCGTTTTGTTTTAAATGGTTTCTTTTCTCGAAAAATGAAACATCCCTTGCATAATTGTAATGTTGACAATGGAAAGCAATTAACAGGTTTCATTGAATGGTGCGTAATTGTCTGAGTTTCGTCGAAGGAAATTGCCCATTCCTGGAAAACGTAAGCTTGCAATCAAGGAGTGTTTTTCTTTTAACAACAAAACGATACATATGTTTTGCACATTTTCTAGATTTGTACTTGTTACTTGTTATTTAGAGTAAGTTTTTCAAAGATGGGTAGCTAGTTAGTCGTTTAATGATTATTGGGGAACGTTTTTTAAGCATAGGAACCTATAAGAAACGGTTTTAAAACTCTGGAGGCAGTATTGCTAACCATTTTGAACCACTTATTCTTAGTTTTAGAATGCTAGGCCAGTCTGGGCGCCGCTCTTTGTTCTGCACAGATGAAATTTCAATGGAGCCAGGTTTAGAAACTAGGACAAATGAAGTAGACATTTATCATTTTATGGTATCGACAGTATTTTGATAGATAGCAGTAACATTCCTGTCTAGCAGTTCTCAAACCATATCATGTCTTTTGCAGTCGTTTTCTTGGTATTGTCCATTTTCATCAGTTTATGTCAGCACGACTGAGCATTTAGTGTAACACTAGGTCGATACTGTTTTTGGTGCACGGTCGTTTACATAAAAATGTGGACTTAACGGTGGCTTTACCAAGGAAATACTTGAATGAAACTTGGTATTTATATGAAGTACAATATTTTGCTTAAGCTGCTTTACCACAAATTGCAAAAGAAGGCACGCTTATCACTTACCATCATCACGTATCGTAACCCTCACTCAGTAGGTTTCGTATCTCAACAGTTTCGAAAATTCTTTCCATCCAATCAGGACACGAAAAATATTTCGATATTGTGGTATACAAGTATAAAAATGTGTTTTTAAAGTGTGTGAATTGATTCTGCTGATTTTAGCACTTGCATTCTAAGTATTTTTCTTGGGAACACTACAGGAAAATTTTTCAATCGATTTGTATCATGTCCTGACGTTTTGCGTTCATTATTAAATTGTTAGCATTCGTGGCATATACCAGGAAAAGGCTACATAAACCTTTGTTTGGTAAATTATTTCATTGTAACTTCATTCCATTTTGATCTCACTCTATCCTGCAATGGTTTATTACATTTACGTTAATACACTCGGCCAGCTGAAGTGCGTCATTTTGACTCACATTTCCAACGAAAAATTCATACGCTTTTCCACTCTCCCGAATAAACCCATCAAAATTCTTGAGCCTTAAAATATGTGCCACACTTGTCGGTTGGCTGCGGTAATGTTCGTGCATGAAAATCACCATGAACCATACAGCCCGAACTCTGGCCGGCACTTCGATAAAGTCAAGTCGACCCGGACAATGCCTCTTGCGGGCAACATTTTCACCAATGCGTTGAGGATGCGTGCCATGCGGCCGACACGTTTCCGGGCACAAGTACCGGACGCAACAGAACCAGTCGAAACCCACCGTCCGTAAAATCATCCGCTGGTTGCGTGATTATTTCACCAGCCCAACCCAAGCATCAGTTGTCGGACGTTGTCGATTTTCCCCCAACGGGGTTGGGTTGAACTCTCTCGGCCAACCAGTCAGCCAGCCCGGATCGCTTGGTGGCTCGCTAATGGGGTTGTTAAAATGTAGATACAATTATCGTGCCAGCAGATTATTATGGAACTTTCGCTTCAGATTCACGTGCACGGGATTATCGGTGCGGAAGCTTTTGGCCGGAAGTGGATCGGTCGGGGTGTACATGCGAAGCCTACTCGCAAACCGCTGCTTACGAAAGCTCAACCTACGCTGCGGGAAAGATGAAAAACAAAAACTCGCGCGCGTAACGAAATCAAACTTGAAATGGTATGCAATCCTGGCGATGGTGGAGTTTCAGCTTTTGATCCGCAAAGGAATTTACCGGACAGATGATTTCATGTTCCTCTTTCCGCTGCTTCATCTTCTTCTTCTTATCATCCCACAAACTCTAAAAATAAATGATAATGGCAGTGAAAATAGCCACACGGCAGCGGGCGGCCACTAAGTCCCTGGAGGGTTTGTGTCGGCAATATGGAACGTATTGCTAATGAAAGGTATTCAGTTGCAGCTATAGTTGAGACCGGTTGGCCTCCATTCAGCATTCTGCCGAAGGGTGGTAGTAGCGTTTTGATGCTGTCTAAAACGAGATAACGACGCTACATTAAGCAATTCCGTAGCAACCAGCTTGGGTTTGGGGTGTGTCAAACGAAATAACCATTGAAAGCGTGATTTACTGGCCGTGAGATCAGCACGGAATCGTTATGAGTTGGCTATAGAACGCTTCTGATTTTTTTTCTCTTTCTTTCTTTCTATATCCATTTCTTTCGCAGGTGTTCCAGGAGCTATGAATGTTACCGTTTCTGAATTGGATGGAATTTTACAGGCGCAGCTTCGAGGGTGTATGTGTGTTTGGGGTACGTGTGAATAGAGCATTTTGTTTCTTTATTATTTTCAAACTGTTTTTTTTACCCACTTGAGCATTTTTAAAACAGAATCATTTTCAACTTACAGGTGATTCGTGAAGGGAACGTGAAAACTGATCCGAAGTAAGCGCTAAACGTCTCTCTACACTTTTGCTTTTCCTTTTCATCTTCGTAGTATGTATCGTGCTCAACTGTTCGTCTGTTTCTATGTGGCCAACTAAACGGAACAATAAACGGTTCCGAATCAGAACGTTTTACATGTATGTAAGAATTGCAGTATAAGTTTTGTTTCTCCGCTCGTAGCGTATAGGGTTTTAATAGTTTGTAATATAAAGTGCGTGAGAAGGGGAGAGAAAATGATACATAAATGATGCTAATAATAATGTTTCAAATAGCATAACTGGTAATGATGTTTCGTGTTCTGTTTATTGGCTCATCCGAAATCTACTACTTCTTTTGTTTTAAGGAGACATTTTTTAAGTTCCTTAGCAATGTTGGGGCGGCCCGGTGGTGTATTCGATAGCGGCGCCGGTCTTCACACGGCAGGACCGAGGTTCGAATCCCGGCGGACCGCCTCCCCGTACGCAGGGCTGACTATCCAGCTACGGGTA